>NJEV01000230.1:0-24738 GCA_002591385.1 Cordyceps sp. RAO-2017 | reverse complement strand
CTCTCTCACACACACACACCTGTGCTTGGGGGTCTGGCTTGGAGAACAGCGACTTGAGCGTCTCCATGGCGGCGGCGGCGGCGGGCAACTCGTCATTCGGGAAGGTCGGTGCGAACGGGCGACGGTCGGCTGGCTCGCGTCGTGCAGCCGAACAGGCGATGATGGCAAGGACCGCACCAGCATCCGCTTACGCACGCAACGGGAGGCCGGCAGGATGCGTCTCGGACGGGCGTGACGTTGGTGAGGCTGCCGACGTGGCGCCCGAGGCTGCGAGCCCCGCCCTGCTTGGGCCGGCGTTTGTAGCGCGCTACGGGGAGCTGCTGCTGCTGGCCTGCCTGCCTGACCACGTAAGGTACCTACCTCCCTAGCCACAGGGCCCCAGCCTCGCGCCTCCGCCTGGTCGCGTGCGGGAGAGACGGCCATGGCTGAGAGCGGGAGAGCAGTCGTCGACCTGCAACGCATGCCGCCGACTCTCACTCTCTCCTACTTTCTATTTCCTTTCCCTCTCCTTTTCTTTGTTGTTCTTGACTGGCCAGCGCCTCTGACGGACGGCAGACAGCGACCGACGACGTGATGATGATGCCCCGCCACTGCCTGCGCCGCTCGACCGCTCATCATCGTGGGGGAGGGGAAGCTTCTGCCGCGCAAGCATCCCTTCAGCCACGCGCCCGTCCAGGTACCTCCGGGCCCTGGCCGGCGGCGAGTTAGCAGGCTACGGGCAGCCACCGCCGCACCCGGCAGGGCGCGCGGGTCCCCGGCTAGCAGCTGCAAGCGCCCCTCGCCAGCCCGGGCGCTCCATCGCCTTCCATTGTGTACTCCGGTGGCGCCCACCAAAATCTTTTGGCTTCCGGCGCCTTCTACCCAGCTACGTACTGTACTGACTGCTCCCCCCCCGACCGACTGACCAACCGCCAACCTTTTTTTTTTTTTATTTTCTCGGGACAGCCTCGTTGCTCTCCGCCAACCTCACCCGCTTCGTACGTCCTCATCCCACCCGACAGAGCTCAGCTCCTTTTGCCCATCCAGTTGCCTCTCCCGCTGCGAAAGCTCCACTGCTGACGAGCGAGCTTCTGCAAAAAGCGCCGCGTCTGCTCCCCACCCGTCTGTGCCCTTACCGATCACGAATCGCCCTTCGAAAAATGGCCGAGACAGCGACTCCCGAAGGTTTGTCCAGCTGCCTCTCTTCCCCCTCCCCGCACCGATGCCGGACCGATCCACGGGGCCCGGGGCGGCCCGTGACGAAAAGACCGGGCTGACTTGGCCATCTCGGCGCGCGGCGTGCAGTCCTCTGGGCCCAGCGGTCCTCCGTCTCGGACCCGGCCAAGAACTTCGTCTACCTGACCATCTCCGTCCCCGACGTGCCCAAGGATGGCCTGCAGCTGGACCTGAAGCCGAGCAGTCTGACATTCACGGGCACGTCGGGCACGCTCAAGCGCAAGTACCACGTCGAGCTCGACTTCTACGCCGACATCGACCCGGAGGAGAGCAAAATCAACCACACGTCCAAGAACATCGAGATGAAGCTGCAAAAGAAGGAGCTCAAGGAGGAGTACTGGCCGCGGCTACTCAAGGACGCCAAGAAGCTTCACTTTCTCAAGACGGACTTTGACAAGTGGGTCGACGAGGACGAGCAGAACGAGGCTCCCGAGGAAGACTTTTCGCAGTTTGGCGGCATGGGTAGGCCCCCCTCCCAGACGAAGGAGAGAGACGGATGGCTGACTGGGAAACGACAGGTGGCATGCCCGGCATGGGCGGTACGTGACTTGCCGTCGACGGCCCGGTGCTCGGCGGGCGAGCAGTGACGCACAGGCAGGCTGACGTTTGACGCACAGGCGACTTCGACAACATTGACTTCTCGAAGCTCGGCGGCGGGGCCGGCGGCATGCCCGACATGAGCTCGATGGGCTTCAACCCCGACGCCGCGGGCGGAGAGGACGAATCCGACTCGGGCGACGACGACGAGGAGATGCCCAAGCTGGAGGGCGAGGCCGAGGGCGAGGAGGCGGCCAAGAAGAGCTAGGCGGCGCAAGGGGGGAACGCGCGCCGGGGAAGGGGGCATGCCTGTATGCGAAGACGCGGCAGCCGAGCTATCATTGTCTATACGCCGAGACGGGAGAAGAAGAAGAAGAAGAAGAAGAAGCTGGTAGTCGGGGGAATGCCACTGCTGCTGCTGTCGCCGTGCCGGTCCTCGAGTGCTGCTTGCTACCACTCTCTATTACCTTGCCGGTCCCCGGGAGACAAGCCTGCTGCGGCGAGGCGAGCTGCACCGGGCCTCCATCTCGCCGCCGTAGCACCCGCGGGCCACGACGGGGCCCGGCAGGCAAGCAAGCGAGCCCTCCCTCGCTCCCTCGCTCCCTCCACAGCCGCGTAACAGTACGTACCGCCGCAGCCAGGCCTCGTCACATCTCGCCCGGCCCTGACCGCTCCGCCATGTCGGGGGGGCGTAGGTAGGCAAGTATGTACAAGTTATAACCAGCGCCTCTGCCCTTCCGCAGCCGTGACTATCTGTCATCGTCTCGGGCACCCGTGCACGTCTTTTTCGTCGCGCTCTTGTGCACGTCTTTTCCGTCACGGCCTTGTGAAGCCGGCTGCTTTCTGTTGCGCTCGACGGAGCTGCTGCTGCTGGGCTGTTGGACGGGCTTGCGGGCTGCGCTGACGCTTGCTGCGGTCCGTGACGGGCGCGGGCTGGAGGCTCGACGGCCTGCGCTCACCTACACACACACATACACATACACATACACACCACGACACGTATACAAACAGACGCACGCACGCACACACATACAGAGGCACACAGGTACACAAACTAGTCTCCGGGGGAAAACGCTCTCGGCCTCGCCATGCCGCCGCCGCTCGCCACCGCCTACACCGCCCTCGACGCCGCCCGCGCCGCCAGCATGGGCGCCTTCATCACCGCCTGGCCCGCCGACGAGCCCTGCCCGCCGCTCCTGGCCGACAAGCACCCCTTCCGCCGCCCGGCCGACACGCCCGCCGCCCCTCAGCCGCCGCCGCCCTAGTCGTCCACAGCCCACATCCTCTCCGCCTTGCCCGCTCGACACTGACCGCGTGGGGGATCTTGTGTGTATTTCGCTTATTGTACAACAAAATTCATTATCCTCGTGCCGTGTTTCCTGGCCGGTGGGCCGTCGCTGAGTGCGGACTGAGCGCGACGGCCTGGACAGGCCTGGTCCAACGACTGGCTCTCGTCCGTCCACCGGCCTCCTCCGCTTCGTCATCAAGTCCTAGAAGCCCAACGCCCTGTCCCCTAGTCATGAGCAATCTGTTCAAGCACCCGACTCTGGCTCCTCACGCTGTCGCCCGCGAGCTCGCACTGCCGACCATGTGTCCGTCATGTAGCTCAAAAGTGGCCGGCGCCCATCTTCCCGCTCGCCCGACTCTCATCCTCACTACAGCGACACATCAGCGTCAGCTCCTTGACTCGTGTACTGCTGAAATTGAATCACCTACCATGATCTCGTCCTCCATGGCAGCGTCGCCGTTGGTTGCCGTCGTCGCACCGCCCGCCGCGTTTTCATTGCCGCCCGTGCTGACGAAGTAGTCTGCCATCTCCGAGTCCAGCTCCTCCGCCGTCTTCTTCATCGGTCGCACGCTCTTGCCCCGGCGCTTCTTGTTGGCCGCTGCCTTGCCGGCCACGCCCTTGGCGATGGCGGTGCTCTGCTTGCTGCTGGCCGCAGACTTGGGCTGGGCCTTGGGTTGACTGCGCCCCTGTCAGCCCTGCTCGTCTGACGCGAAAGCCGTCGAGACCTACCTGGTACGCTCCGCCAGTGTCTTGATCGGTGGGATCACCTTGTCCGCCTGGGCGGCACTGACGACAATTTCGATCTGCCTCGCGTCAGCCACCTGGCCGCGCTGCCGACTCGCAGCCGGGCTGTGTGCCATACCTTGATGGGTCGGTTGTCGACGAGCAGGCCGTTGAGTTTCTGGAAGGCCTTGCTGGCCCCGTCCGACTTGTGGAACGTCACATTCGCGATGCCTCGGCTGACCGAGTTCGGGCCGTAGACAAGGTCGACTCTCTTGATGGGCCCGACCGACTGGACGAAATATTCCTATCGGGCACAGGAGTTAGTGAATCAAAAGCGCGGAGTGGGACAAGCACCGCCCAAGTCCGTTTCTCGACAATCGTCCGACGTCGTTCCGGGCACGTATCGCCGCCGCCGCCGCCGCCGCCGTGAAGCAAGAGGAATCGAGGAACCGAGCGAGCAGAGCAGTGAGTCATGACAGACGCTGTTGGTGGTGAGCAAACACGGCCGCCACGCCGTGTTATCGCAAGCCCAAAATGTGCGGCAGGAACCGACGTCAAACTGCTTCCCTGAGTGGCCTGCCCCAGAAGGCACACTCGGCAGCCCCGACAGCTCATGAGCGCAAAGACCAGCCAAACTATGCCAACCTCGTGTCGTCGGAAGACGTCACCCACGTCCTGGGCTCCTTGACGCTCGTGAATCCATACCGACCGGCCGAGTCCCTCGCTCGGCGACCCAGCGTCTTGTGACATGTGCTCACCGCTATGCTCGCTCGGACCAACTTTGCCAGCCGAAATCGGATCGTCCAAGGACGGCCGCGAGACGCGTGTGCTGGTACGATACAACGCCACAGTCTATTCAAAGGCACCGTACCCCGTCGCAGCATGCTGACCAGGCATGTGGAGGGCATATCGGTAAACCAAGACTGCTCTCAACTTCCAGCGCAACGCGTCGTGACGCAATGCAATGTATGAATGCTAGGAAGGAGACGACGGGCGGTTCGATAGCAAGAGTCGTGGCTTCCAAGGGGAGACCGCGCGTCGACAAAAAAAGAGGTGTGGTGTGGCCAGAATAACAGGTCGAATGAAGTCCGGAGGACACGGCGCCTCAACGGAAACATACCTTGATTTGCTGCTCCGACACGTCCTTGGGCTGTTGAGCAGTGTTAGCACTATGCGCTCTTCAGATGCGGAACGTAAATGGCGAGGTTGTATTTACCAGGTTGCTGACGATGACTTTGCTTTCGCCGTTGATGGAGGCACTCTTGGCCGGAGCAGGCTTCGCGGCGCTAGCGCGAGTGGCCTTGTGGACACCGCCGACGGGGGCGGAGGTGACAGGTCGGCCGGCAGGTCGTCGCGGCGTGCGACGACGTCCAGCAGCCGAGCGGCGCTGAGCCGAGACGATCTCGTCGAGAGGCTTGTCAAGCTTTCCAGACATGATGATGAGATGCGTTGGGGGTTTGCTGGTAGATGCAAAGAGGAGACGGGCTGTTTTTTTTTTCTCGACACCGGATAGAGGACGGTCGGCTGGTCGAAAGGAGGAAAAAATGCGAACCGTCGTCAAAAGACGTTGACAAACAGTTCCGGGTGAGGTCTATTTCAGGAGATGTGACAAAGAGAGACTGGTCGAAGTCGGAAGCAAAACAAAGAATGCCCGCGCGGCGATGGGCGAGCAGGGCGGAAAATGGCGCGAGCCAGGCAGGCCGCTGAAGGAGAAAGGCGGTCAAAGGGGCGAGGAAGAAAAGACAGAGTTCCGAAGCTGGCGCAGGAACACAAGCGTCGTCAAGCTGCGAGCGTGGAAGAGCCACTCTGGTCGGCGTTGTCGAGGGCGATCAAGACCGACTGTGGTTGAAGAGGCTTGCAGGACAGAGAATGAGGGAGGGAGGGAGAGGGCCGCGCTATTGAAGGGGCGAGGGAAGGCAGGAAAAACAAGGAGTCATGTGCTCTGACTCGATTAGGCTCCGTACTTGGTACCTGGCGCCGCTTACGTTATCGAGCCCAAGCTGGCAGGCTCTGTCGGGCTGCGGGCGGCTGGCGAGTGGGGCTGGGGTGCAGTCTTTGCATGGATGTATTCTGTACCCAGTCTGTGCGCTGCTGTAAACATGGCTGAGTGCAGTGCCGCATGTTCCAGTTACGTGAGCCGCAATCCTGAGCCTCCCTAAAGCGGGATACAGTATGAACTGTGCGCGCGTACGCTACCAAGACAGTCGCTGTTCAGCGTTCGGCCTCGGAAATCAGTGCTGCGACCCGAACCGTTCACGGCCATGGCCAGCCAGTGGGCTGCCGGCACCGACCACTGCGAGTCCAGGTAGGAATTGAGTGACGAGGCGCGGTATGTGGCCTTCTGTCTGGAATCAAAGAATTCCCGCATGCGCCTTTTTGCCAGCCTTTTGCCAGCCAAACCCGCCTGATCGTGTAGGATTCACGACTGGGTGGGGAGAAACACGGAGGGACGAAAAAAGTAGACCTTGGGACACCAGCAGAACTGTACAGTACAATGCTGTTGCGATTTACCGAACATGGCCGACAAGTATTTGTCGAGCCCGAGGCACATGATCCCGATCGGCCGTCCTTTGATGCCTGCACCACTCCAACGCTCCCACAGCTCTCGCTCGGCAATCCGTAGACGGGGCGGCTGGCCAGCGGTCGGCGCGGTTATCAGGGCAATCTCCTACCGACCGCGCTGCCAATTCGAGTGGCTTGACAGCTCGGCAGGTACCATAATCAAGAGATGTTTCCGCAAAGGCCCCTAGAACGCCGTCTGCATCACCCCTGACGATACGCCCCAGAGCGTCTCTCGAATCCCTCCTTTTTTGGGGTGGTCGCTCGCCGATGGCGTCTTGCATTATGCCCTTTTCTTTGTCGCGGTGGACATGGCGCCCGCTTCGAGGAAGTGGTAGAGCACGAGGAGGAGCATGGATGCTGCGCCGAGAAAGATGGCGATGCTGAATAGATCGCCGTCGGAAATCATGGCTGCGGCGTGCTAGATCGTTGGACTCGTGTGATCGCTACAGCCCGGGCGGGAACGCTGGATCGAGGACGTGTTAGCAATCAGGTGCTTGTGTATTCCTAGCATCGTGATTTCGGTGACGGCTCACGATCTGGATTGGCGAGGCGTGGTGCGAGTTTCCAGCGAAAGTCCGTTGAGGTTGTCAAGGCCAGCTAAGAGCTCCCGCGATGCCGTATCAAGGCGCATTCGTGGCCCGTTTTCTGTGGCGCAGCACACTAATCAAAGTGCAAGCCTCTACCACGCCCCATCCTCTACTGACGTCTCTTGCCTTTGCGCAACAACTCGGAATCGGCTATCAGTTACTTTACTCATCGACCCTGTATCAATGAATTAGTGGTATATTGTTTCCTGTAGTCTTCTCATTCAAAGCTTCTTTTGCTTTCGCCGTTGTCAAGTCCTCTGTGTTGCGGACACTCGGCCCTTCTGTGGCGCGGGCCGATCAGGGTCGGGCACGTGACCGGGTGACCTCATCCACGAAGACGGCCCAGCGCAAGACGACAGGCTCATCCCGGAAATCTGTTTCCTCGCCCTTTGGAATTCCCACGAATCACTGCGGCGGCAGGGAGAGCCATCCATCGCCTACTGAGCTGGATTAAAGAGGAGGACGAGAACACGGACCCCCACGAGCCGAATCGACAAGCGTCACAAGATTTTTGCTGCTTCATCTCCAGCCGGACGACCCCCGCTCCCGACGCCCGCGATGCCTCCGAAAAAGGCCGAGAAAGCAGCAGGCGGCGGCAAGAAGCCGTCGGCCACCAAGCAGGTGGAGGACCGCACGTTTGGGATGAAGAACAAGAAGGGCTCAGTCGCCCAGAAACACATCGCGCAGATGACAACGAATCTCAAATCCGGCGGCAGCGCCGAAGAGAAGCGCAAGGCGGCAGAGAAGGCGGCGCGAGAGCGAGAGAAGAAGGCGGCCGAAGAGGCCAGGAAAGAGGCTGCGGCTCTCCTGAACAGGCCGGCTCAGGTGCAGAAAGTGCCGTTTGGGGTGGACCCGAAGACGGTGCTGTGCATCTTCTACAAGAAGGGCGACTGCGAGAAGGGCAAGAAGTGTAAGTTCTCGCACGACCTGTCCATCGAGCGCAAGACGGAGAAGAGGAACCTGTACGCGGATTCGCGACAGGAGGAAGAGGAGGAAACGAAGAAGCAAGAGACGTCGGCCGATTGGGACGAAGAACAGCTGCGCAAGGTGGTGCTGTCCAAGAAGGGCAACCAGCGATCGACGACGGAGAAGGTGTGCAAGTTCTTCATCTCGGCCATCGAGGACGGCAAGTACGGCTGGTTCTGGGTGTGCCCCAACGGAGGCGACAAGTGCATGTACCGGCACGCTCTGCCGCCAGGGTAGGTTGCAGACCGCCCCCATGGCCGCCGGCCTGAACGAACGGGACTCTCTTTCTGACGCGGACAACAGGTTCGTCTTGAAGACGAAGGAGCAGAGGGCGGCAGAAAAGGCGCTGATGGACAAGTCGCCACTGAAGACGCTTACGCTGGAAGACTTCCTCGAATCGGAGCGACACAAGCTTACGGGCAACTTGACACCGGTGACGCCCGAGACGTTTGCCAAGTGGAAGAAGGAACGGCTGGACAAGAAGGCGGCCGAGGAGCAGGCTCGTCGGGCCAAGGAGAACACGGGCCGGGCGCTGTTCGAGAGCGGCAAGTGGAGGGACGACGACGACTCGGATGGCGACGACGACGACGACGCATGGAACCTAGAGAAGCTGCGGAACGAGACGGAAGCGCTGCGTATAAAGAAGGAGGAGGAGCGTCTCGCGGTCTTTCACGGCACCGAGGCGGCGGGCCTGACGGTGGAAAGCGCAGATTGAGAGCCCGCGCAGGCCGGGATGACGAGCGTCGAGGCTGGAGGCAGAGAGGCTTGGGCTTCGACAGACAAGAGGCGGGCACAGGCAATTCCGAGCACGGCGGGCGCGACTCGCAGAAGCGAGCTCGTCCCGCTGGACGGAGGCGAGGGCAACGACGTTGGATCGTCGCCACGCCGAATAGCACGGACATGGCATGTTGTTCCGCAGTCGTCGGTAGCGCTTCAATTTGAGTCAACGGCTATCAGCAACTCACTCTTCTCCCTCTCTCCCCGACTCATCTTCTGTTGGCCCTCGTGGCTGTTGCTCCCGAGGCGCCGCTACGTTCCTAGCCGGTAGTGATGGGCGAGAGAGGGGCGGGCGTTCAGAGGACTGGGCTTTACAGGGATCGGCTTGCTATCGCGAACGGCATGGTCTGTCTGTTGGTCGTGGTGGTTGGTGGATTGCAAGCTGCGGCCGTCCAATGGCGAGGGGGGAGTCATGTTGGCCTGCGAGACGTTGGCCCGGGAGAGCTCTCGACGGAGGCCTGTTTCCGTTTTCGAGTCGGATTGGGTGCTTTGAAGGCGGACGAGGGTGTCTCGATCGTATGGCGGCGGGATGAACGACCTGCTGGGGGGCACGTCTGATCTAGTGTGTAGGCAGGTAACATGGTAGCAGCGAGGCGTACAAGATGGTAGGCAGTAGGCATGGAGGCACTGCCCAATCCCTCGGTGCTCATCTTGGCGCGCCCCCTGTGTCTGCCATCCAGATGGACGGACAAATGCCGCCTGGGTATAGGCGACGGCGTCTGGCATGTGACAGCACAGAGGAGCAGGCAACTGAACTGGGCGGGTGAGCTGCGTGGCGGCGGGCAGAGGAGGCACGGCACCGCGACAGAGAGAGAGGGGGGGGGAAGCTCCTGTCGGCAGCGGTGCGGTCCTGGTATGTGCCGACGAGCTACCTGCTGGGGACAAGCCGCAGCCAGGCGCAATGGCGTGTTCGTGGGTGGTACGAGGCTCGCGCGGGCTGCGATTCGCCGCATGAAGTAAATGGGTATGCAGTCTGTATGTGGCATCCTGCGAGGTAGACTGAGAGAGAGGCTGCCGCAACGCGACGAGGTATGAGCCGGCCCGGGTTTGGGCGGCAGCGTCCAGGCGCGCGTCCAGCGGCTGTGGCAGAAGGCTGGCCCGGGGGCACCCGCTGTAACACGCTGTAATACCCAGGGTCGATGTGCCCGGAGCCGGGCTACTAAAGTGCTACGGTGCTACCTAATGCCGCCTCATCCTCTCTCTCCACCTCTCCCCCACGCCTCGTGTGTCTTTTCCCCTCCGTCCCTCATTCTGGTCCGCGCGCGGGCAGAGGATTCATCTCTCTCTTTCTTGGAAACAAGTCGGCCTCGTCGTCTTTGTCGCCGGTCCGCAAGGCCGAAGACGATGCCAGCTGTCGGGGGGAGGCGTCAGTCAGCGGCCCGCTAGCCCCCCCTTCGGCACCCCTCCTCCCTGGCCGCCCATCCCACCTACCCCTCCCTACCTACCTACCTCTACCCTACCTTGCCTTTCTTTTGCCTTACCTCTCTCTCTCCTCTCTCTCTGACCTCACCTCTTCTCTCTTGCATCATTGCCCTTTTCTTGGCCGTGGCAGCCTCCGCCGCCGACGCTCGACGCCTCGCAGCGGCACGCCAATCCGTCTTTCGTCGCTCGGCCGAGCTCGCCCTGTCCTCTTTTTATCCCGTCCTCGTGCGCCTCGCCCTTCCGATCTCTCCGTCGTTCGTCGTCGCCACCGTCCCCCCCCCCCCCCCCCCCCCCCCCCCACCACACCCCCCCACCACCCCCCCCCCCCCCCCCGCATCGCCGCACATACCACCCCCGAACGCACGACCGAAGACGCCGAGCCCGCCGGCCGTCACGGCAAGGTACAAAGCGCCAGCCAGCCCAGTGTCTCGCTGCCGTCGTCGTCCGCCGTCCGCCCGTCTCTTCTCATCCGCCGTTTGCCGTCCACACGCCCTCGACAGCCGCCCAAAGGTCGGGCTTGCCAGCGAGCTCGGCTTCCCTCCCCCGTCATCACCCTCCGTCGTGCCGAAGGCGGGGGGCCTCTTTGATGGACCCGCGGCTCCTGGCGACTGGCTGTGCTGCGTCGTCGGCGCCCCAGACGCAGGTCTCGTCCGAGGCCGCAGTCTGAACGCGCCGTGGCCGGCCCCCTTGCCCGCCGCCTCCGCCGACCCCGAGCATGACTGCTGAGGCCAAGAGTGGTCACCAAGATGTCCCAGGCCGCCTCAACGCGTCAGCAGTCATGCCTCCCCAGACCGGAGGAAGAAGAGACAAGGCCGACTCGTTGGTCTGGCGGTACCGCACCGAGATAGCCGCCAGCTCCTCCAGCGTCTTCTCCACGCTGGCCGCCTTCCCGCTCGACAGCGTCAAGACGCGCATGCAGACCTATCAGTACCGCGGCTTCCTCGACTGCGTCCGGCACACGTACCGCACCGAGAAGCTGGCGGGTTTCTTTCGAGGTAGGCCCTGGGTTCCTCTCCCTCGATCCCTCCCCTCCCCCATCGTCCTCTCCCCGGCCCGCTACACCACGGCCTGCCAGCCGGAACCGCCCGCTGACCTGCCGTCTCTCTTTCTCTTGCAGGCGTCACGGCGCCCATGGCCAGTATCACCCTTGTCCGCACCGTCTCCTTTTCCATTTACCAGCGAGCCAAGCACGTCTATTCCGGTTGGGTCAAGAAAAATGTTGGCTTCGACATCTTGCAACACGTCAACCGACCCGGGACGTATCCGAACCTCTACTCCGTCACCTGTTTCGGCGCGGCCGGTGCCACGGCCGGATCCGTCATCACCTTTCTGGCCTGCCCCTTCGAGCTGACCAAACTGAGCGCCCAGGTGTCGGTACTACTGGCCGAACGGGCAGGCGATTGCCAAAAGAGCCGCGCGGTGGCGGCGAGCTACCAGAACAAGGGCACCCTGCGGACCATGGCCAACATTGTCAAGCACCGAGGCGTCCTCGGGCTCTACACGGGCTTTCAGCTGCATCTTTGTAGGTGCCCCGACAGCCGTTTGTGGAGAGTGCGACTGACGCTGGGGTGCACAGTGCGCGATACCTTGGGGACGGCCATCTACTTCATGGTGTACGAGAGCGGTAAGCAACTGGGCACGACCTTCGCCGGCGACAACCCCAACAGCAACAAGCTGGCGGTGGTCGCGGCCGGCGGGCTGTGCGGCCTCGTGTCGTGGGCCATGATATGTGAGTTGCGGCCGGGGCAAGCGTGAGGGCGACGGCGGCTGACGGGGCTGCAGATCCGATTGACTCTGCCAAGAGCATCTACCAGAGAAACTCGCTCCTGCGGTCGAGGGGCGAGAAGGTCGAGGCGGCGCCCAAGATTGAGTTCTTCAAGCGCCACATGTACCGCGGACTGGGCGTGTCTATGAGCCGCTCCTGCGTGGTCAACGCCATCTTCTTCTCCTCGTTCGAGTTCATCAAGAAGCGCATCAAGGAAGACGACCGGGCGAAGGCGTGATGTATCTATCTCTCACTTTTTCCTTGGGCGACGGCCGGAGCGGGCGGGGGGACCGGGGGCAGGGGAACGGGAGCCGCGCTCGAGCCTCTTCTTCACATATATCGCCCTCGGCCAATGCTGTATCTTTGTCTTGTTGACCGTTTGCCTCGCCACCGTGTCTCCGTCGGCGTGCGTCGGGATTGTGCTCCGGGGGGGGGGGGGCGCGTCGACCCGGTCAGTAGCGGCCGTGTCGGGCTCGTCCGCCCGGCGTGCCGGCGGAGAGGCGGGAGAGGGGAAAAACCGAGCCGCCGTGGGATGGAACGGGGATATGTCGTGAACGGCTTCGACCTGATGAGAGATGACGGATGGGCAGAGGCACACAGCTGGGATGCAAGACGAAGTACGGCCGTCCGGCGCAGAGACGGGGAATCAGGCGATGGCCTCCCGTCCTGCCAGTTTACCGCCCACCCCGTCCTCGAGCCGGCAGCGCGGCAAGGGGCCCCGGGCCAAGCATTCCCACAAGCGCGCCATGCTTCCGCGCGGAAGAACGAACAGAGCCCCAGATAGGCGCCAGAACGACGAGACACAGCTCGACGGGCTGAGACGGAGCCGGCAGGGCGGAGAAGAAAAGGCCGGGTGCAGGACGGGCGCGGGTCCGGAGGGAGTTCTTCCCAGGCGAGCCCGTCCCCTTACGAACGAGGCGCGCCGCACCGGCAAACGTCAGGGAAAAGTACAGCCGCAGGGGAAGAAAGGCTTTTGTCGAGGGGGCGTTGGACTGCTGTACTTGTTGCCAGGTCTTGCTGTAGCCGGTAGCGTGGAGTACGTTACGATGGAATACGCACGTTTCGCACAAGCGGGACAGACGCCGGGAGAACAGGGCGCCCGCTCCGATGCTCGTGCACCGGCGACGGCAGGGGTAGCCCCGTCTTTCGACGGCATGGGACGCCTCCGGTGCCGTGGCAGCTGCGGACGGCGTTGTGGAGGGATCTGGAGCCGTGCCCCGTCGGGGGATGAGCTGTAGCCATGTGCCTATGTATCTACAGGCGCGGGGCCCACGCGCAGCCAACCCCGCATCGCGCCGGAACGCCTGGCTGTTCGAGCAGGGTAGCAAGTCCGGCGCGCCGAGTGCCCGTGGCCGGCCTGCTGTGGGCCCCGGAACGACTTCCCATGGCCCGGCCGTCTTCCAGGGCCCCGCCCTCTCCGCCCCGGGCAGACGGGGGCCCGGCGTCGTGGCTGGCATCGTCCGGACTGGCCCGAAGCTCGGCTGGCGTCCTGCGCTTCGGCGTCATTTCCGCAGCGACTTCAGCAGCGGCGCGATCCTCGATCTCTTGCTCAGCCCGACCCGGAACACGGGCTTGGCGGCCGGCAAGGATCCCTTCAGCCTGTTCTGCCTCCTCTCTTCCTCGGCCTTTGGCTCCTTGCCCTGCTGGACCTCCGCCTTCTCCGGCTCGGCAGCCGGCTCCGGGGCATCGGGCTGCGGGCCTTGATCAAGCCCATCGGGCGGCGGCTCTTGGTCAAGCCCATCGGGCGGCGGCTCTTGGTCAAGCCCATCGGGCGGCGGGCCTTGGTCAAGCCCACCGGGCGGTGGGCCTGCATTGCTCTCGCCGCCTGCCTCCAAGGGGACTGCCACCTCGCCCATCGGCTTCGCCGGCGGCGCGGCTTCATAGACGGCCTCTCTGGCACCCGCATCGCCCACTTCCGCCGCGGCGTCGACGGGGGGGGCAGCCGGTTCCCCGTCCGCCGGCTGCGCCGCCTTCTTCGGTCTTCCGCGCCTCTTCTTCTTGGGCTGCGCAGCCGTCGCCGTGCCGGCATCGGCTGCCGCTGCCGGCCCGTCCGGTCCCCTCTTCTCGCCCCCGGCGCTCTTTCTCGGCCGTCCCCTCTGCTTCTTCGGCTTAGCGGGCTTGTCGGCGACGGCATAGTCCGAGTCCACGTCGTCCTCTGCGTAGAACTCGGTCACGCCCTCGCCCCGCTGCTCCTCGGTCTCCTCGGCCGTCGGCTGCGGCTGTCGTGCGGCGCTTCGGGCGCCATTGGCCTCGGGCCGTGCTTTTCCGGGGCGGCCCTGATCCTGCTTGTGCTTCGTCATCGCGATCACGTCCGGGGACGAGCTCCTTCGTCGTCGAGGGCCCCGCGCCTGCCGCACGCCGCCGATGACTTCGGCTTCCGGCGTTGCGGGCCTGGGGCCAGCGTCCTGGGAGTAGGCGAGGTTGCTTCGCGGCGTGTTGATGTTTGTCGCCGTTCCACTGGAGCCCATCTTGCGACTCTGAGCGGCGGCGGCTGGCGCGCTTGGGCTGCTCTGCGCCATGTCAACGCCCTGGAACTCGCCCTTTTGACTCGTCGACGGTTGCTCGGGAATGACGAGGAATGATACCTCATCGCCGGAACGTATAGCCGCGCTCTGGCCCGGTGCCGCCGCGTCGGGAAGCCGCACCTTGTTCTTCGGGCGGCCCGAAACCGAAGCGTCTTTGGATCCGCCTTCTCGATCGTAGCCTTGGGGCTCTTCTGGACACTCAATTTTCCTCCTCTTCTTTTGCCTCGGTACAGTGGCGGCATCGCCATAATCGCCTCCTGGCCTTGCCACGCCGGTTTCCTCTTCGCTTTCGTAGCCGAGGCTTTCCAGGTTTCGCCGCAGCCCTCGCGTGATCTTGACCGTCGTGGCTCTCTTGTTTTGCTGGCTTCTTATCCTGGAGGCGTCAGAGACGGGCTTGCTCTCAGGGCTACTGGGCACATCCCAGAGGTCCCTCGCTTCCAACGTCGTAGGGGCAGCCTGGGGACTTCTACGAGTCGGCGGTTGATGCGATTCCTCCCATCTTCCCGTCTCAGAAACTTGGTGGCGCTTCTGACCGGCTGGACTCGATCCGGATGCCGGCGTGGGATCTTCGTGTCCCATCATCATCGTAGGAGCGGCATGGACCGGATCGGGCGCGTTTGACGTGGTGCCGACCAAACTTGCACTTCGAGCTCCCTGATTTGCGGCATCTCGCTGCTCATTGAAGACACTCTGGAAGTAGGCCGGATCCGTCGATACTGTTGCGTGGCTGACGCGATCCGAGGACCGAGTTTGCGCGTCGACGCCCGCGGATATGAGATTCGTCGCTGGCGGGGAACAGCTCCGTCCTTCGTTTTCGTTCTCGTTTTCGTCGTCGGAGTCGGCAATGACGATCGGCGGCATCGTTGAAACGGGAGCGACGGCCGGGCCCCCGAATGATGGATACTGCCGGTCGACGTGCGCGAGGAGCGCTGAGACGCGTCTGATGACTATTGTCGCGCGAGCACGTGACTAGACCTCCATTTCTGTTGAGACTCACTCGCTCACGTGCCATACTCAAGTAGAACTGCAAAAGCTTACCGCGACGAGTCTCAGGACCACGTGGTGCACTTCCGTCTCCCTGGCCTCTGCCTACTACCCGATACCTACTGAAACATCTTTTTATGCTCTTCAGCCTTCTCTGCACCTCGTATCACTTGCATCATGGGGAGGACCTGGTAGATCAATTTCTTATATTTCCTGATATCGCGTCAAATCTCGCGACTCTGGTTTCCCTATTCGGGAGCGCTAATGCGCCAATGTTGAATGCTGGCTATACCACTTGTCCATGCCTTTTTCTCCGCCGTCACTCCGTACAATGTTCGTTCTTTTTCCAGGCGCGTCCCACGCGCCCCTTTCATCATCATCAACCCACCCGGAAACGCCGATGTTGAAATCGTGGCCAGCTCAAAGCAAAGTGTCCGCAGAATTTCTCAAACTAACAGAATAGAGGGGCGCCATGACCGAGGTGAGTTTCAGTCTCGCCGCGACTCGTGCCGCACGACGCCAAGACTCGTCGTCTCTTTGTCTATTTCGAGTACTTGGCGCGGAAGAACTTGGCGGCGTTGACCATGTTGCTCAGAGCCTCCTTCGTCTCCTTCCACTGACGCGTCTTGAGGCCGCAATCGGGGTCGATCCACAGCTGCTCGGGCTTGAGGTACTGCAGCATCTCCTCAATGCGGTCCTTGATCTCCTGCTCGCTGGGGACACGAGGAGAGTGGATGTCGTAGACGCCGGGACCGATGTGGCGGGGGTAGGCCGAGTCGACGAAGACACGGAGCAGCTTGGCGTCCGACTTGCTGTTCTCGATGGACAGAACGTCGGCATCGAGGGCGGCAATGGCGTGGAAGAAGTCCTGGAACTCCGAGTAGCAGAAGTGCGAGTGGATCTGCGTCGAGTCCTCGACGCCCGAGGTGGATAGCTTGAAGGCCTTGACGGCCCAGTCGAGGTAGGCATCGCGCTCCTTGCCGGAGCGGAGGGGTAGACCCTCACGCAGCGCGGGCTCGTCAACCTGGATAACGTCGATTCCGGCCTTCTCGAGGTCGACGACCTCATCGCGCAGGGCCAGGGCGAGCTGCTGGGCCTGGACGGATTGGTGGACGTCGTCGCGGGGGAAAGACCACCGAAGGCAGGTGACGGGTCCCGTGAGCATGCCCTTCATGGGCTTCTTCGAGACCGACACGGCGTACTTGGACTCCTTGACCGTCATGGGGGCGGGGCGAGAGATGTCGCCGACGATGATGGGGGGACGGACGCAGCGAGAGCCGTAGCTCTGCACCCAGGCGTGGGTGGTGAAGGCATAGCCGTCCAGGCGCTCGCCAAAGTACTGGACCATGTCGTTGCGCTCAGGCTCGCCGTGCACGAAAACGTCGAGGCCGAGCTCCTCCTGGATCTTGACGTTGTCGCGGATTTCCTGCTCAATGAACTTGTCGTACGTCTCGGTATTGATCTCGCCCTTGGTGAGCTTGTTTCGCTGAGCGCGGATTTCCTTGGTCTGGGGGAAGGAGCCGATGGTCGTCGTGGGGAAGAGAGGCAGGTTGAGCTTCTTCTGCTGCGCGGAAATGCGGACCTTGAACTCGGACTTGCGGCTATGGTCCTTGTCGGTAACCTTGGACTGACGCTCCTTGACGTGCGGGTCGTTGGTCCGGGTCGAGGTGGACCGAGACTGCATGGACTTGGCATTGGCCTCGAGCTGCTGGCGGACAGCAGCAGGACCCTCGGTGACTGCCTTGGCAATGATGGCAATCTCGACGGCCTTTTCGGAGGCGAAGGAGAACCAGTCGGCAACCTCGGCGTCCAGCTTCTTCTCGCTGGCCAGGGTGTGGGGCGTGTGAAGGAGAGAGCTCGAGGTGGCGACGATGACGCGGTCCTTGCCCAGCTTCTGGATGGCGCTCTCGACAACCTCGATGGCAGCCTTCATGTTGGTCTTCCAGATGTTGCGGCCGTCGACGACGCCAGCAGACAAGATGGTCTTGGATCCGAGAGCGCCGATGACAGTCTGGAGCTGCTCAGGGTTGCGGACGAGATCAACGTGGACGCCGTAGACGTCCTTGGGCAGGACGTCGAGGTTGTGGACGATATCGCCGAAGTAGGTGGTGAAGATGAGCTTGGGGATCTTGTCGCCTAGGGAAGCAAACCTATCATAGGCAGGCTTGAAGGCGGCCTTGGCCTTGGAAGGGAGGTCGAAGACGAGGACAGGCTCGTCAATCTGGACAGTGTCGGCGCCGGCCTCCTTGAGCTTGAGCAGAAGCTGCTCGTAGACGGGCAGGAGCTTGTCCAGCAGGTCGATGGGGTCGACCGACTGGCCACGGTCGGCCTTGCCGAGGTGGAGGAAACTCACAGGGCCGACGAGGACGGGGCGAGTGTGGATGCCGGCCTCCTTGGCCTCTTTGAACTCGACAACGGCCTTGGGGCTGCCGACCAGCTTGAAGGTCTGGTTGTCTTGGAGAGTAGGCTTCACGTAGTGGTAGTTGGAGTCAAACCACTTGACCATTTCCAAGCTGGGGACATCGATACCGCCCTTTTGGTGACCGCGACCCATGGCGAAGTATTGGTCAACTGGGTCAAGGCCATCCTTGGTATACCGGTCGGGCACGGCCTGGAACGGGGTCGGGTGAGCAAGTCTTTTCCCCCGGCAGCGGGAAGACGTGTGTGTGTGTGTATGGGGGAAGGGGACCTACACCGAAGTCCTGGATCTGGCAGAGGACCTGGTCGTAGAGAGCGAAGTCGTTGCTGGGGATGATGTCGACGCCCGCGTCCTTCTGGATCTTCCAGTGGGCCAGACGAAGACGCTTGGCCTCGTTGAGCAGCTCTGCCTGAGACAGCTTGTCCCCCCAGTCTGTTGCCGTCGTTTAGCTGCCGCGGCTGGGGCATGTTGGGACAAAACGACTCACAAGCCTCCGTAGCCTTTTTCAGCTCACGGTTGGCTCCCATGCGAGGGAAACCGAGAACAGCGGATTGAACCATGTTGGCGAACGAGCCCACGACTCTCGGGGTTTGTGAATGGTTTTTTTTCTTCCTTCTGCAACGTTAGCTCGACAGCAGGGAGCCGAGGCGGGGTGGACAGTGCCGATGGATCGAATCTTTTACCTGACGATGGACTGATTGGGACTCTCTGTCAGAGGGGAAGAGCGGACGGGGATGGAGGAGAGGAGAGAAGAGGCAGAGAAAGGGAGGAGAGAAGAGAAGATGTAGGAGGGAAAATGCAGAGTGAAGAGGGGGAGGGGAGAGGGAGGAGAGAGAGGAGAGGGGAGAAAAGAGTGAGGCAAGCGGGCTGTGAAACGAGGTGGTGGTCGAGAAGGAAATAGGTATTGCCGAAAAGCGGGGGAGGGGTAAGGAGAAGAGAAAGGAAGAGATTTGATGATTTGTCGTTGCCCCGCCAAGAGGGTGCATGGATGGAAGTAAAACGAATGTACAGTGGGCAGCATGCTGTCCAAGGTTCCAATACTTTGCAACGAAGCTGCAGTGAGAGGCGCTGGCTGGAGTAGCTATGGCGGCTCCGAGGACACCTGAAGCCTCCTCGGGCAGACCTACAGGAGGCTACAGGCTGGCCACTCGATCGATCATCTACAGTACAGTCAGTCCTGCATAGGTACGGACGCCATCTGGAGACTCGGGAGCCAGCCGGGCCGTTCTGCATGCAGGTGTATGTATGTATGTATGTACTGTATATACTGTGAGAAGAGGCTGCAACCTGCGTACACACCCGGCTATCTGAATGAACCTTGAACAGTAGAAGAAGCGCCTGTGAGCCAAGGTTCGCTTGTTGGTGGGCACCAAGCTCCTCCCTCCTCCGTACCCAATCGAGGAGCAAACTCGTCCTTCGCTCGGATGGCGCCATCTCCCGCACGTATTCGTGTTCCTTCCCACGTACCCCTTGTCGACGACAATGCATCTACAGTAGGTTTCCGCCTCAGGCTTCTGCTGCTTCAAGTCCTCTTCCTGCGACGACGTCTCTCGCTGCGACGCCGAGTACGAGTCGCAAAACTGCGACATGATGCTAGTCAGTGAACAGACTGACTTTTTCCCGGGGTATCGACTAAGGGTCTTCAACTAACAGGAGCCCGTTATTGGCAGGCAAACCAACGCGATGGCCACCAGCCAACCGAAATTGACCCGTTGTCTTGCTTTAGCCACCGCTCGTCAACTGTTTCTCTTTCGTTTCCCCTTCTTCGCCCTCCAAGACCCCTCCCCGTCGCTTTGTCTTTCCCCCTCGGGCCCTGCCGGAATCCCAGCATCACCCGGGGACCTCTGCGCTCCGTTATCGGTCGCCTCTTCGAGCTGGACACAGTCTTCCACGTGCACGTCTGAGCTTCCCGGTCGTGCCAATGCTTGGACAGACGCGCCTCCAAGATGGGAGAAGAGCCTTCTTCGCCTGCCTAGTGTCCGAGACGGGCCCTGGCCAAATCGGCCACCAGGTACAGAACCTTGCCAGATCTCGGTGCCCATGTCCGTGTGTTCTTGGTAAACGATGCCGCTCATCCCGCTGTGCCTTCTCGAAGCCGCTCCACACTGATCGGCAAGGATTGATCGGGTCGAGGTCGAGGGCCGAGTCCGGCGCCAAACGTCTGCCACCTGGAATGGAGCATGTCTCGATTAGCTCGCTTCGGGGCCGGAAAAAGAGGAAGAAAAGCTTCGCTTGCACATGGAATAGTCGATGGGCCAATTGCCGGAAAACACGGAAGCCATGCAGAGACGGAATCGCCCCGTACCTGCTCCAAACTCGCGTGCGCCACGCCAGGAACCGGCCACACTTTTCAACGGTGATTCTCTAAACTCTCTCCATACAACTCTCCATAGCTCTCCATACTAGCTAGCTCTCCATACTACCAAGCTCCCGTTGTCTCTATACTGCTAAGCTCTCCATCGCAAGGCTCCAAGGCGCCCCGGCTTTGCTCTTTTCCCTGCCGGCCCAGGTAGCCTACCTAAGCAGCTGGCGCTTGCCCCGATGATGCTAGACATCGCGGCTAAACGTCGAGGCAGTTGCCGGCTTCGGGTAGCGCAGCTGCGCAGCCTGAGGCCGGCCCGCCCCTTCTCGTCATTCCGCCCGGCATAGGCATAGGGGCTTCCAGCCGGAAGGTCGCCCCTGGCGGTCGCCCCTGGCGGTGCCGCTTAGGGGCGCCGACTTCAACAGCTAGGCATCCGCAGATGCCCTGAGAGGTCGCGTCAGTCCGAGTCCGGCCTCAGGCAGAACCTTCTTCTCTCTCTCCATCGACTGCCAAAGAGCTCATATTGTGCCCGCGTCGCCGCCGCCGCTCCTCAGCTCGCCTTCTCCTGATGCCCGACGTGCCTCTTATGAGCAGGGCAAGCACCACGTTCGCATCAAACCGTTCCCCTGCTCATCCGCAGCCATCATGCGTGCCCTCTGCTGCTGTCGGCCACGGCGACGGGGTCCTGCTGGCCGCGGCTCCGTCATCACCTCCAACCCGATCGCCTTGGCCGAAAATCGTCCCGACTGGGCCGTGAAGCAGTCCGAACATCTTGGCCGTCGATCGGCCGGCCCTGAAGTCGTGGAAGCCAGTGTGCCTCCCTCGCCCTTCCAGGGCCCCATCGAGCTCTGCCAGCTGGTCGAGGCCGACGACTTGAGCAAGGAAGCACCGCAGCCCGGCCCTCTGGACCTGGCCAAACGAGAAGCCAAGGAGGCACGTGCAGCTCGACAGGCCCTCGGTCACAACGAGCGCCAAAGGCGAATATTCGGACAAGCGGCCAAGCGTGACGAGCCGAGCCGAAAGGGAAGGCCTGATGAGACCAGCGCCAGGTCTCATCTTTCTCCTCTCATCGACCTGGGTCAGCCGGGCCTTGGACCACGAGACACGATCGAGTTCGGTCTCGACGATGACTTTGCCCTCGAGGACGCTGTCGTTTCGAGCTGTCGGGAATCCACGTCCGACTCCAGCCCCTGTCGCAGCAGCTCCTTTGAGACCCCCCGCCAGGAGAAAAAATGCGTCACTGGCAGTGCAGAACAGGCCGAGTGCAGCACAGATTCGGATGCTCCCTCCAGGATGTCGGTCGCCCAGCCCTCACGGCCATCGACCGCGCCAAACGTGTCCCCGCAACGATTTGCTGGCTCTTCCTTCGCTTCCTCTCGAGTGCTCGGCGCGGACAACGAGTTTGACATTCGCCGCGGATCCCACGCCTGGGATGACCAGTCTGCCCTCGGCATCTGGCTTATTGCCCAGAACCTGCGATCCGGAGACGGCTCCGTCCTCCGTAAAGAAGATGGCGAGTCGGACGGGACAGAAGATCGCGAGCGCCTACGCTCGCCTGCCAAGAATTTGAGCGGCACGGGCAGTGTCGTCGACTTGACGGCTCAGACTCAGAGTGACAGGGCTCAACTTCTCGACTCGCTCCGTCTGGTTGAACGCCTCGAGAAAACACTGACGCCCCAGGCCCAAGACCGCGGTACCCGCAAGAGGAGATCTGACCTTGACGCCTCTTTTCGAGATGTCAAGACCAGTAACACGTCTCCAACAACGGCGTCCAAGGCGCCAGCGTCGATTTCAGTTCCGAAACGGCGCTCAGACAAAGGTTCCTCAAATTATCCATCCGTCTTGCCCAGTTTCCAGCCCAGCCCAGCTGGCTCTACGACAAAGAAATTTACTCTCAGCCCGCAAGACATGGAGAACCTGGAGTTATCGCCGCTTCAATGTAAGTAAAGCCGTCTCCTAAAGAACCAAAAGACTATCTGCTGACGTACTAGGGCCTGCTAAATTCCCCATGCTGCGAGAATTCGGGCGTTCCGAGGGCCAGAGCTCGTACGTCACCGCCGAGGAAGACGATAGCTCGGATGCCTTGAGAAGGGATGTCACTCTCGCAAGTCAGAGGCCGTCGCTCCAAGTGGCGTCCGACGAAAAGTCTTTTGCCCATTCCGAGGCAAACAGTTTCCAACAACGAGAGACTGAACTTCAGTCAATCGAACAAAGATTTGGGCAGCTTTTAACCCGGAAGCCAGCGGACGCACCGCTGCGCAGCCGGTTCCAAGAGGATTTTACTGAATCTGCACCTCGGCCCGCAAAGGTCTCGTTTGCGAAGAGACTTCAAGATTCGATCTCGCGCCTGTCTCGAATCGGACTCGATGGAATGGTCTCCGCTGAAAACGAGCATTTATCTATCCCTGCAACGCCTGAAGTGGAGGCAAAGCCACGGCACGAGATGGGCGACGGCATCGACAGCCAGGAGACTGGCGGTCTGTGTGAAGGTGGGGGGAAGAGAGCCAACTTGAACGGTAGTTAACCAAAGGCAACTCCTCCAACCCTATGTGGCAGCAAACTGATTCGTTTATAGATGTCTCGAACGCAAATGCTCTCGATGGTCCGGGCACTGGGGCACGGAAGCCTTCGGCATCGTCAGTCCCGTACGGAAAGAATAGCTCCGTCTCTCCCAACGCCCACGCTTCGGCGTCTACCAAGCCAAGAGCTGGTCGGCGTGGCCCCCAAGGATGCGCTATGCCACCAGAGTCCTGGGCAAAATATCCCTCCCGTGAGCGAGATGAAAAATGTGAAGGCGCTACTGCAGTCTCGCGCGATGCACCGCCGACATCACCACACCGCGAAGAAAGCGAAGTTCAGCGCTCGGTTGAGGGGACGGCTCTGGTCGGATCAGACGGGCATGAGCCAAGCCGTCTACCAATGAGGCTGGACAAGGCTGTGAGAGCCAGACTCGGTAAGCTGTTGCCGTCAAGAAAGCCACCGAACCATGAGTCTGCCGGCGAGTGCCTCTCAATTACGTCGTCTTGTCAGTTTGAGGATGTTTCGTCCATCAAGACAGCCGAAGGCCCGCACAAGACGGAAAGAGGACGAGGAACCGCCCGGAAAGAAGACTTGGCGACCTCACAACGGCCAGGGGAGTCCATCGAAGGGGGGCAGCACGGACCATGCTCCGCTGGCCGTGATGCCGCGCCTTGCTCTATTCCCAAAGCCGAGGTTTGCCAGAAGGAGGAGACTGCAGCGGAACCGGAGCCCTTGGACGCGTCTCGCAGCTTGTCGTCCAGCTCTATTCCCAAAGCCGAGGTTTGCCAGAAGGAGGAGACTGCAGCTGAACCGGAGCCCTTGGACGCGTCTCGCAGCTTGTCGTCCAGTCAATCAAGCGGGGAGACACGGTCGGTGGACTTCGCTTCGTCGCCCAATAGCATTGCGTGTGACACCGAGCTCGAAACAGACGACGTGGCGGGCTGCGAGTCTGCTGTTGATGACTCGAAGGTTGCTGTGCGCCGATGGAAATCGGCATCAGGGCAAAGCAGCCGCGAGCCGAAGTCGCCGATGTCGTCTTGGCGAGCGACTGAGCAACCGCTTAGAATCGGGGATCCGCTTCCCATTCTAAACAGACCGCAAAGGAGACATTCGCATGAAACGCCACTCCGCAACTGACCTCTCCACCCGCATCCGAGCCGGCCCCTTTGGCATCGCTCTCTCAGCCGCCGACGATAGAGCCATGTTCAAGATTGGAATGCAAGGGGGTTGTGGCTGTTTACGAATATGTCCTGTTTCTTTTTGTTTGGGCAGGTGGCCCCCAGTGACAGATGTTGGATGACATCCAATTCGGGATGAAATGACATTGATCGGTTTCATTATTGCTTGCTACATATCATGCTTCCCTCGAGGTATGTAGGACTTAGGTTCGATTCCATAGTCTTTCCTTGTTCCCTGCGGAGGCGGGAGGAGTGCGTTGACGGTGTCGTCAAGCTGTAAATCGGCAGTCTTTGTCACGAGCAGAATCTAATCGACTTGAGGCCCTTGTGTCACAATACGGGTCTTTTCATCACGCCGACCTGGTCGTTGCTTCTTGTTCCTGGCTCGCCGCCAATGTAGCCCGTCAATAGTTTGTGTCCGATGTGCGGCACCCTCCCCCTCTTTGATGACATGTGGTCAAACAGTGGCTTGACCATCCGGCCCGCCGAGTCTCTGCTCGGGCTTGCAGCCGCGTTCGTCGGCGCGCCTCTGCACCTCGAGCCTGCGCTGGCGCAGGGCGAGGCAGAAGGGCGAGCGGTTCCGCAGGATGGGCCCCTTCCAGATGAAGAGAAAGGGGACGAGGCACATGACGGCGCTGAGGCCGGCGAGCAGGGCGCAGGCGCCGGTGACGCCGAGGCGGGCGAACATGGGGGCGGTGGCGAGGGGCAGGACGACGGCAAGCAGGGAGCGGCTGCAGGAGGAGGCGGCGTTGGCGGAGGCGGCGAAGACGTCGTAGGCGTCGGTCAGGTAGTTGAGCAGGGCCATGAAGATGAGCATGAAGCCGGCGCCGAAGGGGACGCCGGCCAGGACGGGCACGGCCAGCGGCACGGCGGGCGGGCGGGCCGAGAAGCCGAGCCAGAGCAGGGCGAGGACGAAGAGCGGCCCGCCGGCGAGGGCGAGCGGCAGGCGGCGCATCTCCTCGCGGCGG
>NJEV01000023.1:817-65207 GCA_002591385.1 Cordyceps sp. RAO-2017 | reverse complement strand
GAGCCGGACTCACCGTCATCTTGGCCCCGTAGGCGCCGAACAGGGCGCCGACCAGGGCGCCGTTCATCCAGAAGATGCCGAGGAAGCTCGCGACGCCGCCCAGGCCGACGCCGCCCATGATGCCGCCGATGGCCCCGGCGACGAGCGGGGCGGCCAGGCCGCCCGTGACGCCGATGACGGCCGCGCCGGCGACGGACGCCAGACCGACCTTCCAGAAGCGGCTGAGCTTGTTCTCCTGCCGCCGCTTGGCGGCCTCGGCCTCGGCCGACATGGTCTGCTTCTGGTCCTGGTCGGCGGTCGAGGACTCCATCAGCGACTTGGCTATCTCGGCCTCCTCCCGGTTGACGAACATCTGCGGCAGCTCGAGCGCCGACGCCAGGTACAGTATCAGCGCGCGCGAGTGGGCCGAGTACTTGCCGGTGGCGAGGAGCAGCAGCAGCACACAGCTGACGGCCTCCCTCCTGTCCTCGGGCGCCGCGGCCGCCAGGTCCGTGGGGATCGGATGGTACAGCGCCTGGAGCAGGGCCACGTCCTCGGCGCTGTCGACCTGGACGTCGCCGAGGCCCTCGCGGTCCTTGCCGTCCTCGGCCTTGTCGCCACGCTCCTTGTCCAATCTTTCCCGCCTGGCCCGCCTCTCCGCCCGTATCTTGTCATTGTCCTTGACATTGACGATCTCTCGCAGCCTCGGCAGAAACTCGTCTCGCCACTTCTGCAAGTCCTCGACAGCTGCCTTCTGGATGAGCTCCGCCTCTTGCGCGGCCTTGCCCGACAGCTCTGGCTCGGCCGGCCGCTGCTTTTCCTCCCGACGGCCATCCGCGCCGGGACCGCCGTCTGGCTCCTCTGCGTCGGCGTCCAGGGAGACAGGGCCCAGTTCGTGGGCGGGCGTCTCGATCTCGAAGATTATGTAGGCGATGATGTCCTGGACGAGGTCGAGGAGCGCCAGGCGCTCGGCTGGGGGGAGGGCGATGACGACCTGGCGCGGGTCCGCGCAGAGAGGCGCCATGGTGATTATCCGGCGGTCTGGACGATGTTCACTGAAGGGTGACAAGAATTGGCTCGGATTGGGTCGCCGAGGGCTCTCCCAAGGGCAGCTTCCTCAATGCCCGCCTCCAAAACTAGAGGCCGCGTCTGAGCTGGTCAGCTTATGCGCAGCTCGAGAGCGGGCAGCTCGGGCGTAACAAACGGGCGATTGCCGCAGCCCTCGCCTCGGACTGACCGAAAGGAAGCACTGTCACGAGAGCGACTGACCCGCTATGAATCGAGCCCAGCGGATTTGGAGGCCGAGAAGCGAGGAGGATGACGATGGATGAGAGCCTGAGAGGTTTCTTGGCTTAGGGACAGCAAGCAGAAGCTCTCTGCGGAGCAACGCCGTGACTGGTGACGGCATATGTAGATCAACCTGCCAGCATTGGCAAGGATCATGAGTTGGTCGCGTGAGATCGCCGCATCTGAATGTACCTCTGCTGATGACGGCGTACAGGTACTTGAGGCACGATATCCCAGTGTGACGTCGGCCCAAGTCAGAATGGGGCTGAAAAGGCCGGGGGACCCCTGACTTGTCTCGGGACTTACTGTGTGAATATCAGGGAAAGTACTGTGGCGAGCCTTGCCTCGAAGCCTTGCCCGGAATGACGATGGCGCTTGAATAACGACAACGCGCGGCAGCCGAGGCTATCGCAGCGCATCGACTCTTCATTCCCTCATCGATGCGGGTTTCAAGGCACCGCAAAATGAACTGAGCCCCAATACGGCAGATAACCGAGGAAAGAAGCTGCATTCTTTTGCACATCCCCAGCGGCCAGTCAAGCCGCTGTGAAGAGCAGGCCTTCCAATCTCGCTGATTGAGCAATCCCATCGTCCTACGTGGGCGTGGCTGACCTTGGCCTCGAAGTCTTCTGCCGCCTTTGGCCAAGATGAAGAAAGCTCTGGCTGATGGTTGACTCCCAGGTCTCCGCCGACGGGGTCATGATGACCAGGGAGGCAGATAGAAAGATATACACGCATCTAAGCTTCGATCGGCTGCGTTGACACCTCAGCCTGTCTGGCCTCAACCAGGCGACTCGTTTCTCGCCCTGCTATTCAGACGGCGTCTCGGAAGAGGGACGACCTCGCCCTTGGGCCCGAACCCGATCAACCGTCCTGGTCCCGCTCCGCTCGACGAGGCATCATCTTTCACGTTCCGCGGCTTCAGCTCGCCGTACCGAGCCTCCATGTTTTTCAGCTCGGGCGGCACGTTGCTCTCTCCACCTAGGCAGCCCTTGGCTGCCACCCTATCAATCTCCTCACACCCTCGCGTCGTCATGAGAAGCTGGAAGAGCCCGCCGTCGATCGCCGGCACGCCGTTCCAGTACAGCGCGACGAGCCCGAGACCGATGAGCGGCAGGCTGTACAGCACGGCTACCGTGTACGGCAGAAGTAGGTTCAGGGGCCGGGAGAAGTCGTACGAGTTCACCCAGAGGTGCTTGCTCACGTCGACCGGCACGGTCCACAGTCCGAGTTCTGAAATTGTGGAGATGGTGATGTTGGTCAGGATCTCGTTGAGGATCTCTTCGCTCACGTTCAGGGTGACGCGAGTGGGACTCCATTCGGTAGCGAATAATCCGTCCAAACGCCCGAGGGGACTCAACGGGCAGGATACGCACATCTTGGTAAAAGCCGCTAGGGTAAAGTGGTCTTTGGAAGTTGAAGCCTATATAACGACCACGCCGGTCAACATTAATCAACGGACACTCGCAGCTGTGGAGGGGGCACCAAAGACGTCTACCTTGGTCAGACTTTTGGCGAGGTACGACATGAATGGATAGTATCCAAACTTGTCTTGCCGCCAGTTGGCTCCGTCCGGAATCCTGTCTGGTAATCTATTTGGGGCCTGGGAGGAAATCAGATCTGCCGACAGGGTTCCCGAGAGCGCTTCTCCCATGTGTTTGATAAGCGTCAGCAAGTTCGACTGCAGGACAAGCTTCACGAACTCTTCGTGATTCTTCGGCTCCATCGGCGTCTGTGTCGTCATGTTAGTAAGTCCCTGAGCGTGAAAAAGATTCCCATCCAAAGTAGCATTTTGTGCCGTCACCGGAAGCGGCGAGATTGTACTCCGGTCGACGCTCACTTGCACCCGGCCGATGTTGTTAGTGTACACGTGGTAGGCATTGAAGATGGCCTGGGCCGGGTTGCATCGAAGAACGCGCTGCACGGCTATGGCTCTGAACTTGCCCTTGTTGAAGCTGCTGGCCTCCCCAGCGACCGTGCTGTAGGTCGTCAGCGTCGTTCCGGAGTCGAAGGTGATGCCAAAGTCCTTAAAGTCGTGATACGTCACGGCGAAGAAATTGGCTGGCTCGGTCTCTTTGGGGCGGCCAGTCGGGCTCTGGCGGGTCTGGTTGATTGGAAAGTTGAAGTTGAGTTGAAAGACGTCGAAAATGGCTCGAAATGAAAACCGGGTCAAAGAAGGGAAGTCCCTGTCTATACTGACGTTTCTGCTGCTCTCTCGGCAGACGAGATACGGACCGTGGAATGTCGTTGAATAGGAGGCGTTTGGTCCGTGCAAAGGGGGGGGGACGACCATGCTTTTGGTAAGTATGGTCCTCTCCGCTGCGTAACGAAGTGGCAACCACTTGAGCTCTACCGTATCCCATTCAGGCTGGAGGTGTTCGGGATAGACCATGTCGAAGGGGGCGAGGGAGTTTTCTTGAATATTTTTCAGCGTCATGTCGCCCACCTAAATCCCGTCATAATTTCTGTTCATTAGCTCACAAAGTCCAGCCCGTGCAGAAGTGAAAACGCAGGTGCCGACTCACATAGGAGGCATTCAATGTTGGGACAGATACATTCGCAAGTACCTTGGTCGTATTCCGAGGGGTGATGGTCATGGCGCCTGGAGGGAAGCCGGTGATGATAGGCATGGTCCATATGATGACGGTCATCAGCACCAAGGGCGTCGCCTTGGTGAGGATGGCAGAGTCGAAAACCGCGGTTGGCGAGCCTCAGAAGAGCCCATCTATTGTAGAAAGCTTCATCGGAAAATCGCGGACCAGCCTCCATAGATACTGGGTAAAGGCAAACGAAAGGCTGCAGCGCAGCGCAAGGCCGAAGCCGCTGGCCAAAAGGATCGATAGAGTCGTCGAGTATGTCTGCGTGATGTACGAGTCGGGGCCCTCGGACGGAGTGCCGGACAGGAATCGAAAGAAGAAATAGTGGGCGACGGCGCAGATGATGGCTATTCGACTCCGACCAGATCCGACCGGATGCATTAGCAAATCGAACATATAGCACCTGTATCTCAAGAGCCTCTGACGTCGCAGATGGTGGAGCCGGCCGATAGACTGCAGACGCACCTAGAATGTACGACGCTATCATGAAAATAGGCGTTTTGAAGCCCGTCGTCTGTGTAACATGGCTGCATGCTTCGTGCCCATCGGCCTGGTTATTGTTATGAGAGACGGTGCCTTGTGATGGAGAAACCGGCCTGGGATGGGCATAATCCGGTCTGGCAACCGGGTATCTCTCCATCGAATCAGATCACTCAACGGCTTGCGAGAAAACCGCGAACTGTTCCAAAGGACGAGTATGTTCAGTCGAAGGAGAAGTTGGGAAATGGGGAATGGCGATCGTATCAGAGGCATGTAGCTACAGGGACGGCGCCCCAATTCAGAAGCATTGGTGGTTGAAGCGGCAGCCACGGCGAGCACATGCATAGACACACACACACACATATATATACATATAAGTAACCCTCTCGTTACATCATCCAAAGGGGCGCAGGTGGCTATTTCTGCATGCATATGTGCATAAGATAGAAGGCCCTGGGGCACTTCCAGCTATCATGAGGCAAGGCATATGGGGGCGGGCGAAATCCTGAACTCTGCCTGCTGCACAGAATCCATCAGTGTGCTGGCGCGAGCACGACCACATACAAGTGCCTAGAGGCTCTGAGTAGTTATGCGCGCTATGGGGGCCGTGTGTCAAGTACGACTGGAGTTTCGTATATAGATCCGGGGGCCTGCCCGTACAACAGTCGAACGTCATCCACGGATTAGATACATTCATATGTAGCGACAGCAAGACATTTTCTTGCCAAGAGCCCCTCCCTTGACCCTGACTGATGCTCCAGGCACCGGACAGCCCGCGCTGCTGGGGAGAGCTTGCCAAAGGGGGCGGATCAAAACAGCACGGGCGTCACGGTGATGACGATACTTCAGTCAATGGCATCTACATGTAGACATATGCGAAACTCTAGCTTCTGGCGCTCCAGTGTTGGCCCTCTTTGAGCAGGCTGCTGACCACACTTTTATGTTCTATCGCGACTTGTCGTCTTTCTCCATACTGAAGCCGCCTACTTTTGAAATAACACTGTTATGGGAATACATATATATATACGCGCCATCTCTCGTGTGCTGGGCAGCTTTTTACGGAATACGACGAAAAACCGGTCAACAGACTGGACCTTGAACAAGCAGATCTGCATGTATGGATCAAATATCAAGTGACGTAGCTAGCCGAGTCTCTTATTACCATGTCTCTCCCCGTGTGCATCGGCCGCGTGAAAGAGTCGGTTCATCACTCGACCGTGCTCGTCAAGACGGTCTCGGTACATGCATCGGTCGTTGTAACGACCACCATGGCGAGGACAGCTCTCTCAGTTTCTCGAACGTTTTTTCTTTGCGTGATATAGTTTGTTTTATTTTGTCATTATTAGCCAGCCCTTCATAGGTAAATAAGGCCCCCAATATTACGGAGACGATTTGGGATAATTCTTCCCCTTTTCGCCCTTCTTACCCTTCTTACCCTTGTCGTCCTTCTCATCCTTGCACTCCGAATCCGAATCCGATTTCTTGCTCTTCTTCGGACCATCTTTCTTTTCCTTCTCAACCTTATCCAGTTCCTCAAAGATAGATTTGTTTTCGAAGCCGGCCTTCTTAAGAAACTTCTTGACATCAACGATGAATCCAGGCCTGCTGGACTCGAACAGCTCGATGACGTCCTGATATCGCGAGTTAGATCAGTACACAGATGCAGGCACATGGCTCTGCGTCGAAGCGGGGGAATAGCCTACGAATCTCGTGGCAACTGTACCGTTGGTGGTACATCGTAGGACCTTGTCCGCCTTTTGTGTCTTGGCGGCAGATTCCAACATTGAACTGATGTCTCCCGAATACGGGGTAGGTCTCCAGCCGAGATCATGCGGAAACTTTTCTTTTTCGAAGATCGATCGGAGGTATTTGAGCTTGGCCCCGGCTTTATTTCCCAAGGTAAGCATCACCCGGGCGGCCTCGACCGCGCCGTGAGCAGCCGAGGCTCGGTCATAGGCGGCCTTGGGAGGACGATTGGCTCCGTCGATAACGCGAGCGGCCCTGGCCTTTCCGATGCACCTGACGCTGACGTGTCCTAAAAACGAGCACTTCTTCATCGTGGCCAAAGCGACGTCCCAGGGCCGCTTCTGGAACAGGGAAGCCGCCTTTGGGGGGAGCTCGTCGCCGCTGGGCGGAGTCACGTCGTCGCGCGACAGACTGCGAGTGTGCTCGATCTCCCACGACTTCCGGTCGGCGTCGTGCAGCGTAAAGGTAGCGTCCAGCGGGAGCTTGGCGTCTTCCAGACCCTTGAGGACAATGATGGCAGGCACCTCGGGCGACATGCCGAAGCCTTCGAAGGCGGCGCGGATGACGGACACCGCCGTGATGTTGGCTCCATCGTGGGGGAGGAAGCCGTGGTTCGCAAGCGAGTTCAGTCCCGGGCACGCGCTGCGAACTGCAACGTGAGACTTGCTTAGCCAGAGTCCGCCGACTTATAGAATCGCAGAGAGGCTCACTGTCATTTGGCCCGGCAGGTTTCCAGCTCTTATACCGGGGATCATCGGGGTTGACTTTTGGCGCGTTTTCGGCTAGAGACAAACTCGAGGCCAGGAGCGAGAGTAAAATCGTCGAAGTGGCGTGTGACTTCATCTTGAGCTTGCTAACCGGCGACACTGACTGGTTCCCCGGACCTACACGAGGGTTTTCGAGGCTTTCCTTTCTAGGGGATCTGCCTAACATGTACTCGGGGAAAGGGGTTTCTTTAATAACCACGTCCCAACCTCCCACCCAGTCTTGTCTCGGCGAGCCTATACTATGGTGGGCCGCCGTGCCCCCTTTTCAACCCGGATCGAGACTGTTCCGTGAAATCGTGAGCTGGGTCGACCTAGCCGATATTTATTTCAAGAACTCTTCGATAGAACAAGGACTCATTCCCGCTGTGAGCTTACACTCACTGGGAAGAAACATTTGAAGTCCAGGCATTGTTGAAACATGCGAGAACCTCACTCTGGTCAGGTCCATCTAGTTTGCTCTCATGCTGGAAAATTCTAGACAAATACATGTAGCGCTGAAAGTTGCGTCAAAGCTGAATTTAAATGCCGGTGCCCTGATTTCAAGCCTGTCGAACGTTACCCTGGAAGTCTCGCGACTAGGTCAAAAAATGGGGAAGGAAGGGGGGGCCTAACTGAAGACATTGATGGCTGGAAGATCAACTGAAAGTCACGATTCCGCGGTCTGAATGGATGTATTCACGAGACGAAACTTGGCTCGAAAGTCACTGCGGCGGTTGCACAACCCCAGATCACATTCCTGTCCCTAAACTAGCTTAGACGGGCTTTGGAACTCAGCCAGCCCCTTGTCTCAGCATTGATTGAGGCTGAACCTGCATAACCTTCTCTCGATAAGCGTTCACACGAATGATCATGATTTCCAGGCCTGAGTCGGATTTACGAGAAATAAATGCGTTGCTATCGTTCTTTGTTCTCGCACGACCACTCCAGGAGAGAGTCAATGGACTTTTTACTCAAGCAACCCATCAAAGGAGATCCCAAGCGCTTCTACTCCAGGTAAGCTGTCCAGATGCAGATTGATGACGGGCCTGTCTCACCTCTTGATACCAACCATCTTCAACGCTTAGCTGCGGCTGGATAAAATAAAGGCTTCCAGTCTTGGGACAGGAATCTTCACAGAAGAGACGGCGCTTAGTTTCCCTTGTCGCACTCGCTTCCATCGAGGCCTCTCTCAAGATCGACGGAGGACACGTTTTACTGAACGACGCAATCGCTTCACATTGTATGCTCTTGTGAACAATCCAGCTTTGGCATTGATGTTATTGGCCCAAGACCCGAAGCACGACACCAGTCTGACCGCTTCATAGCCTGACCGGCGGGTGAGATTTTCGCAAGGGAGCAACACTGCACATTTTCAAGGTCTGCATGCCCGCGGTTCATCGGTGTGTTACAGACCCAGACTTGCCCTGCATTTGATGCGGGTGAAAAGTGGATGACGCATGAGTTGCCGTTTCGGCATCCTCAGTCAGCCGTAAGAAGCGGAACTGTCGGCAAGGTGAGCGTCCAACGGTCTAGAATTCGACGTCAATGGCGGCCTGCGTCACCTGAGGCTCGCACCGTCGTCCGAACCCTGTCAAGATTTGGAACCGGGGTAAGACACCGACGAACCCCTTCCCCCTATGTTCATGTGATCGCCATTTCGGCGAACGGTGACTGGGCGGTCCGCGCCTTGCCTAACAGCACGGTGAGCTGTCAACATACGGAGGACGGCACTGCTGTGTGTACTTCGATATTGCCCTTGATCACCATATTCAAGATTGATACGGGGCACGTCATCGCCGAAACAGGGGTCTCGGTACGGCTCGTCTGCTCAGTCTCAGCCACTCGGCACGATTACCGAAATATGTGCCATAACTCTCTTCTGCAGGTCTTCCAGTTCCACCCTACATGGGTAAGGGGCTGACGGGATTTTTGGGGCCTGCTATTGGCTTCTGTTCAAGAAGTAATCTAATCGCTCTAGATTTTCGTGATAGAAATCCAGGGAGAGAAGTCTTTCTCTGGATAGCAGTGCCACTTTAGTTGTCGAGAATCTGTTCTACGTCATAGATAATGTTTGCCCTCAAAAGATGATGTCCAACTTCAACTGGCTATTTGTCTCTGCTCCGTTAGTGCTCGAAAAAGGTGTAGATGTTATAGAAGGCGAGCATCGAAAAAACGAGTTTTGCCCTGCCCCCAGCCACAGTGGCGGAAGAGACTGGTATCATTGTTGTTTGACTTCTTTATCTAGCATATGAGCTCTTGCGACTCGCGCTGCAACGCTCTAAGAGAAACGAAGCTGTGAACAAAGTGGTACGTGATGACACAGATAAAAGCAAGGCTACGAAAGGCGTCAATTAGAAGGGGGCCTGACCACCTAGTTAGGGGCATCCTTTCTCGATCATGATCATTAAAGTTTTGCGCCTTGCACAAGGCCGAAAATAAGCCACGCGCTTGGTTCGTCAAGTTCTTGATATCGGATGGAATACACGATGTTAGCCCTGCTGCTATAGGGTCCGGCAGATCTCATCGAGAGAGAAGTGGGTATGTATATAATAAGTGGTATGAATCAAGATGAGAGAAGCTAAGGAGCGCTAAGGCATCGCCTTCATAGACTACCTACGCCTCGCCGCTCCTCTGCGGGTCGCGTGAGTGACCAATATCCGGGACCTCTGAACACGCCTACTCTGGATATTTCAGGGGGATTTCAGGAGGGTTTCAGAGGCAGAGCCCAACTAAAAAAACTATCTCTCTCAAATCCGACGAGAAATATGGTATTATTACTTAGTACTATTACTATTACTTAGAACCTATCATATTAGTGTATTGCCGGGGCCTTACACGTAGTTGACTTAGACCGGCCAAGTTATAGTTTCGAAAGTTCGGAAGGCACCAGACTGGAATCGAAAAGTGGGACTTTCAAGGACACGAGTCGTGACCTAATAGTTGTGCTATAGACGAGAAACAAATTATTACCTGGTCATTCTCCGCCATCGTAGAGCCACTCAAGTCTCACATATCATCATCTCCAGGCGCTCGCTCTGCTGCAGGGGTGCTTAGCGACTAAAGTCGGTTGGAGTGGTCTAGATTGCGGCGTGGCCACAGATCGGCAGTCAGCTTGAGGCTCAGCTGTCGGGCTATTGAACTGCATGCATGTGGATGGCGCGAAACCTCGCTGCTGCCCATGCCTGAGAGTTGTGCTGTGTGACACAGCATACGACTTACCATTTACAATTTGTTGCCTCAGGGTCAATAGCCTTTCTTGCCTTTCCGCCTCACCCTTTGCTTCAGTGGTCATGTACAAACGAAATTGTTAGGCCATAGTCTTACAAACCGACTTGTATGTGAAGACGGGCCCGAATGGTGGCTGTGCGTGGCCTAGCCGGCAGCTTCAGGGTTTCCTTATACCGTATGTGCGCGTACGCGCTCTGCACGTTCTGTCCAACATGTACTTTGCGAACACCCTCCCCGATTCACAAAGACAAAATACGTAAAATTCTCGGCTCCCCTTACGACTGCACTACACTACTCTGCAGCGGCATCGGCGCAGGCATCGGCGGCGTCGACGCCGGCTCCTCCAAGGGCCGCTATATCCACGAAATCAATCCACTCGCCACCGTCTACGATGACTCGTCGACCACCTGGAGGCTCAGAAAGCGGGAAGTAATCAAAGAGCAGCAGAAACTTTTATTTTCTGGAGGGGTTGGTGGTAGGTAGCCTCGACACCGCATAGCAGCAGGACTCTGGTCAAAGTAGAAGACAAGACCCGCCCACGTGGCTGAGTAGGCTTCATGAAATGTCGCGCCCACGCTATGACGGAAAGAAGACGAGAGTCTAGGCAGAAAAGACGTTGATCTTCTCCTCGAGGCCCACCTTATCGGCGCCCGTCAGGTCGTCAACCTTTTGCCCGTCACGGAACATGAAAAAGGTCGGCATTGCGCGGATGCCGTACTCCTTCGCCACCTCGACCACCTTGTCCACGTCGACCGAGACGAAGACGATGTCCTGGAACTGCTCCGCCAGCTGATGGAAGACGGGGCCGATGACGCGGCACGGCCCGCACCAGGTGGCCGTGAAGTCGACGGCTACCTTTGCATTGCTGCTTAGTATCTCCTTGAACTGCTCGGCCGACGTGATTTCCGTGACAGTCATGATGGCGGAGGCGGCGACGATGGCGGGTGGACGAGAGGAACTCGGGCAGAAACGGTTTCCGATATCGGCGTTGAACGGATATGCGAGGGATTCCTTGTTATTTTTGAGATGAGAAGAGGGGCAAGGGCGTGCCAAGTTATAGAATGCCCCTTATAATGCATTTCCAGGTGGATTGGCAAGCCATCTGCCGTACTGAAGCATACACATAAGCAGACGACGCCTCATCTTCGGCGGCCAATCGGGCCCAGACACGTACAGGGCTGGAGCCGAGGCAAGGCGCAGCAGCAGGCATCCACCCCCAACGCGGCTCTGCGCGAACAGGCGAGGCCGCCTTGCATTCGCACCCTGCCTTGCCTCCCACAGCCCTGCCTACAGCCCTGCCCGGCATGTGGAGGCTGCCCAAGCAAAGCAAGCATGAAGATCCTGCCCTGGCCGATGATACCCGACATGAAGAGGTACGTCAGCGGCATCCACGTGAGCGGCGTGCGTCATGCCTGGGCCGTCATAGCGTTATCCTTGAGGCAGTGATAAGGCTCCGCTTTATCCGATGTAACAAGACATCCTCATCAGGCGGAGCGGGGATGAGACCACATATAGCGGCTGGCTGAGCGATAGAGGCTCTGCGTGGAGGTACACTGGACGGCGATCAAGCCCCTTCGTGTGGTTTAGATATCTTTATTCCGTTGCTAAACCACATCCTGCCGTCTGAAGGGAGGCAGATAGTTTTTTTCCCCCGAGGATTGAACCACTCCTGGCCGCTTCAGCAGCTTTGCTGTTCTGCCCTGGATAGAGGCAAAATCGTATGCAGGAAGTCATCGACAGAACAGAGGTACAGTTTGAGCGCTATAGAGCGTACGAGTAAGTGAACTGGAAAGTCTGAAGATAGAGACGGAGGAGGCCCTGACTTACATTCGTTGAGACATTGCCGGTCAGAAACGGGCACGGTCAAAGCTCGAGCTCGTGCCTTGCAGGTACCGAGTAAGATGATCCGCATGATCGCCTCTGGAATTGAACAAGGTCTGGAAAGAAGTTCTGGGCGGCGTCGGCCTTCGGGTCGCTTTCAGCTCGCCGGCAAGGCAATGTGTGACCGTCGATAACTCGCATCCTCGGTGTCTGGTTTGAGCGTCATGCCGCTGCCAGAGGTACATTAATCACCTCTTTTCAGGTCGACCGTAGGCCTGGCGCCTCAGCACGCCCAGGTGGAAATCGAACCGGAAAATGACGGAGACTTGGGGGATTGTCATATGAAATCTCTCATCCAGGACCCGAACGCACAGTCCCGAGACTATCAGGGCGCGAGAGCGCGCATATTCTGTCGTCGTTATTCGTCATCCTGCTATTGACGGGGGATAAGCGGCTGTCGTGGGAGTCTCCGGAGACAATCGAACACAGAGTTCCAGTGTCTGGACTTGGCATCACGCCGACAGAGCTGGACAGCTCCCCCGAGGCGCTGCTAAACATTAAGTGGCGCCTCGGTTCCAGCGTCGTAAGCAGGAGGATACCAACTTGATGGACCAGGCTTCGGTATCGACAGCTTCCACGACGACTTCCAAACCGAGGTCGTGAAGGGAGGCCGCCTGATGGCAAGCCAAGGCGGCCGAGGTGGGCCAGACTGCCGGCGACGCCTCCCTTCGACCCTCAAAACCAGACAGGCCCTATCCGGCATGACTGTAAGCAGGTCAACCGCTTGGCCTCTTCGTTTAACCACTTGGCGCCTCAAGTCAGGCTCGGCAGTCTGCCCAGTGCGCTTCTTTCGCGGTGCGGGCGAGTCGGGTCCGAGTGGTTGGTTGCCACTCCATTTCTCGGGTGCAACCGTCGAAGCTTGGGTTGCCTTTATGTAAGGTCGTAAGATGGGTCAAGCAAGCGTGCCTCTCTTTGCGGGTTCGTTGCGACTCTTTGAATATGTAGGTTAGTAGATGCGTTTTAACGGATGTGAAAATTCAGCTTCCACCCCTGGGGCGTATGTTTGAGCCCCCGGAGCTCAAAGCCGTCGGGTTGAGGCTCGTACGGCGAGTGCGAGTGTACGGAATCTGTGGAGGCTCTTGCAGGCAAAAGTGGAGAGGTAGAGGAAGAAAGGGAGGGGATGGAACTGAGCGGGATAGTGCACTACATGTATGTACATATTAGATTATTGGACAGGCAACAATGAGTTTGTGCTGCGAAAAGGAACAGGCTGCAAGAGATAATTCATGTTGCCACCATTTCCAGTGCCCTGAATTCCTCGCATAAAGATGCCTCGGCCTGTAGAGTCAAGCAAATGCTGAATGGATGACTCACTGGCGCGGAAACGAGCGTTCTATACTGTGACCAGGAATTCGAACCCACGGCTCCGGATACCCTTGAAACGGACTGGCTGCCGCTGCTCAGAGTCACGACGCGGCTCGTAAATTGGTTCAACAGTGGCGCGGTGAAACCTCCGAACAATAATGCTAACAATTTTAGACACAGGTAGCAGCATTCACGTTCTCTGGTCTCGACGGCGAATGGCATATATCGGACATCAAGAGTGTTCCTACCGCGGAATTCCCATGTCCTTGAACACGTAGTCATGTACGTCGCCTACAGTGCCGCGGTTTGAAGGCCCACTGCATCGTGTAACTCTTGACGCCAATAGAACAACAAAGTTTGGCGACGTGTGCACAACGCAAGGTTCCGCCGGGTTTGCCACTACGTTCGAAACGGTTTCCCTGGAATGTTCCCCGGAGCTTTCCTCACACATGCACAGCTGGGCGGCCGAGGAAGCGGAGATGATCAAGACGCTAGACCGGTTGATGCTAGTGAGCGGAAGCGTGACGCCGTTCATCTTTCCAACCGGGCCTGGCATGAAGCGGTCTTGCTGTCGGCGCCGGGCATCCTCTCTCAGTGGACCCTAGTTTCCACGTGCAAATTCGAGCTCTTCTCGCGCGCGTCGCGAATAAATAAACACTGCTTCCGTACAGGCCCCCTAGATTGCACCCTTTTCGAAGCGATCACGACAACTCCATCAGCCAGATCATGTGACAGCATTGATTACAGTACTGAGTATGCTTTCCCGGGTACTAAATGCCTGGATCACTCCCTTCGCCTAGCAGCCGTAATCCACGTTTCAACTTTTGGTGCGCCATCAAAACATGGTCGGCTGGGTGAAGGGCTTGATGACGGAGGTGTGGTCGGGACTGACAACCCGTCCATTGGGGACCTCCTTGTCATCGTAGCCGAAGTATCCAATCACGTTTCTGCCCTGATCCAGAACCCCGATCACGCTGAAGCCCCTCTGGTCCCAAGAAGATTCGAGTCGGTAAGGGCTGCAGAAGGTCGGCCCGCCGTGGGACTGCGACGCCGGCTTCCCGTTTTGAGACTCGGTGACGTGCGTGCAGGCCGTCTTGTTGCCGGCGTTGTTGTCGATGTTGAAGGTCCAGGTGCAGGCCTTGCCGTCCTTGGCACAGTCACGGTGCAGTCCGCGGAGGGCCCAGGTCTCGTCGGCTGTCGGGGCGGCAGAGACCGAGACGGCGGCCACGAGGGCGGCCACAAACGATTGAGCAAAGAGCATGTTGGTGATCGACTGAGGTTCTGCGGACTGGTGGTTGGAGATGGATGAGTGGCGCGTAACGAAGCTATTCAAGTCTGAAGCTAGTTGGGACAGTTCTGGGTATTTATATTCAAGACTCGTTGGCGAATGCACAGAGCACGGTGAGCACCGTCGTCTATATATAACTTGACCGTCAGGTGATAGAGCTCGTGTTGAGCTGGCCTGCGTCGCGTTCATGCTAGCCGTAGTCCGAATGGTCCGTCCCATTCGTAGCGGCAGTCCCGCATGCTTACTCCTGGGTTCCTGTTGGGTAGCAGCCTTTGACAACTTACCATTCCCTGCCAACGTTAAAGTTATATTCCTACCCACAAGCCGGGGCGATCTTCACAGGATTCGGCCTAGCAGGCGATAGTCGCATAACACGGATTCATCGCCAGGTTTGCTCGATGCGTCGTCGCAGCGGCCTCGGCGCCGTATTCACCCCCGTCCTAGGCCCACTCGAATTACAGCCACCAACCTAGACGACTCCTTGGCGTGCAGCGAATTCTCCGGATCCCGGCCCTTTCTGCCGTCCGGCGCCGGAACCCCCCGCCGCGTGTCCAATCAAGGATGCAGAGGCGTCGGTCCGTCGGCGGACCTCCCCTGCAACGGTGACGTGACTGCTGACCGTCAAGTCGCCTCAGATGACAGGGTAGCACCGCTTGCCGTGTCCCTCTACCCTTCTACCCGTCCAGTTGCCGTTGGGAGGGGCACACAGTATCGTCGAAGACGCATGTTTTAGGTCAAAAGGGCCCAACCCTAGGGCCCTATTTATAGCGTAGGTCTTAGGCACTTCTGGCCACATCTCGTATCGGGACCTGTGCCTACGCGTGAGCTGGCAATTCCCTTGCCTACTCGACGATGCTACATCGGCTGGGGATCCTCTGTCGGCGGACTGCGTCTGCTTTTACGGAAGGACATGAACCTCCTGTTTGCGAGCCGGCCGATCGTCTCCTTGTCAGAGCCGTGGTTCTCTCCAGAATCTCGATCCTTAAGCCACTTCTCGTGTTCAACCACCCAAAGTCAAAACGAGTAGCGATCGTCATCAGCGCAAAGGTCTGAACCTTTCAACGGTAGCACTCGCTCTGCGATACCCGCGAGGGTGGCTGCGTAGTTGGCTTGTCCGACTCGGGTCTGTTGGCCTCGTCGCATCACGAGTCCGAGCCTTGCGTTGCCTCGTATTTGAGAAGCTTGCCGTGCTTACTGTGTTTGTGATCGTAGGCCCACACGTAGTCCAGAACTTGGACGCCTTGGGGAACGCCACCCAAGGCCACTTCCATCAACGACCTCACTCGTATGCTTGGCTCGCCACGTGCTTGCTTCTGCGTCCTCCCAAGGCTAACAGAAGAAGCAAAAAAATGCTAAGAATGAGAGCTTTATATGAGCCTTAGACGTATTGGCTTTCGGGTTCGCGGAGATGTAAGAGCGATACGAGTAAGCTGATGTCAGAGTTGGCTACTCGATTGTTCTATGCATATACAGATGTGCGTCCGAGTTGTATAATTTACTCTGGCCTGTCGTTTCTTTTTCCCTTATCGGGATGTTGAAAGCATAGGATAAGCATCATCTGTAGGGCGATCGAGATTGGACGCAGTCCAAGGATTCAAGAGGTAGAGCTCAGGCGCAGATATGTCTCTGGTAAAGGCTCTATGAAGAATCGTGTAGGAGATGACGCTGTCTCACAGTGCAGCTCCCTTACATTTTGGAAATGACTTTCTGGACAACACCCTGGATCTTATCCGACTTTACAAAGCCCTTGACCTTCTCGAGGTATTGGCCCAGATCCTTCTTGGCCGCCTCCTTGGCCGACTTCGCCGTTCCTTTCTGCGTCACCAACTCACGCAGCATAGCGGCCTGGGTCACGTTGGTCCCGATCGTCACGATCGTGAGCTCTGTGGTGAGAGTTAGTTTTTCTGACAGGCTTGACGTGACGTCGCCGAGGTCGTAGCCGCGCTTCGACAGACAGCTTTGCTCGTTCTGGTACAGGAACTCGTACTCCTTGAAGTGAGCACGGCAATACTCTGGCGTCCCTAGGCACTGCTCGCTGTCCGCCGCCTTCTGGCACGCCTCCTTGCTGGGGAACAGATAAGGCGGCGCCTGTCTCGCGGCGAGACAGGCCACGCCCAGGTGCGGCCACGCGCGCCCGCACCACTTCTCCGTCCCCGAGCATTCTTCTGTGTCGTTGGAGCAGGCGCCCGAGCCGAGCCATTGAGATGGCGGCGGAGGCTCCGTCCGGAACTTCAAGCAGGTTTCGGCGGAGCCGTAGAGTTTCGTCATCTTCTCTTGCTTGCACCACTCGGACGTTCCGTAGCAGACCTCGGCCTCGTCGTTCTTGAGCATTGACCCGCACTTGCCCGACCAGACGGGAGAGAAGGCCAGCTTCTCACGTTTCTCGAAGCACTTCATCTTGTCGGGGGCTGCTGTGCAAAACGCTTCGGTTCCGACGCACTCCTCTCTCCTGGGTTGATCGCCCACACAGTTGGACACGTCTGGGAGGAGGAAGGGCATCTTGGACTGGTCTTCGGTGGAGGCCGCGTTTCGCAGAGCCAAACAGGCCTGGGCAGACCCGTAAAGCTTCACCGTGAGGGGGTTCGCACACCACACTTTGGTCCCGACACAGCGCTCGTCGGTTCGGCTCCCCGATTCGGGGCAACCCTTGGAGAAGGGGGACAGGTAGGCGCCCTTTCTTCGCGATGTGAGGCACCTGGTCCGGATCGAGCTGTCTTCGATCCTGCTGCAGTACTTTTCCGTTCCATCACAGACCTCAAAATCTTCCAAGCACTCGGAGCTGGAGTAACGAAACTCCAGATGCATCCTTTCGTTGAAGCAATCCATCTGGCTTCGATAACCTTCCTGAGAGTAGTATTTCGACTGGCTACACCATGAGGGCGTGCCGAGGCATCTCTCTATCAACTCGGTACAATCGCCGCCGTGGAGCCAATCCTTGGTTGTGGCTGCTTGTCGAGCCTACCCCCCCTGACTGTCAGCCTTCTGGGCTGTGGCAAAGCCTGCCACTGGAAGACGAGTCTTACCGTGTGCAGGTGCAAATGTGCTTTCATGTAGTCAAAATTGGCACCGAGGGCCGTGGCGAGGAGGCTGAAAGTGAACAAAAGAGTGGACGACGTGGAGGGAGACATCGTAGCATGTATGGACGTCAACGAGCGACTGCGACTACATTGGATGATTCACGGCTCTTGACCGTTCATCTGAGCGTTGTGTTGGTGAACGATCCGTTCCCATTTATATATCTGGTTGAGCGGATCAGTTAAGCTGAACGCCTGCCTGCTCACCCGCGAGTCTATGCTTATGCTGTATTCAGCCAGCGCCCCTGGCAGGATTGCTCATTGTGATGGCTTTAAACCCACATATCATGTTCTTGCATTGAGCGCGAGGCTTTTTCGACAGAAGGAAAGATGACAAGGCGGTCGCTTGGATATCGACTCGATCGGCGACACAAAGATTGCAAAATGCAGGCTTTTCCGCGGCACTAAAGGAGCATGGAAGCAAGGATCGATCCCAGCCGTCTACTCAAAAGGGGCACTGCATGTCCTCATAATGAGGCCTTGTCCTCCCAACATGGGAAAAAAAAGAGAGAATCAGCCTTACAGCCTGGCAGGACCAGTCACCCGGGCCGTGCGGACATTTTGAGTTGAGCTTTGCCTTAGCGACGATGAATGAATCTGACTCACGATCATGTTTAAGAATCATTGTTGACATCAATGGCGTGTAGATCACGTCAGCCGAAACATGTCAATATTAGCTCCGTCATTGAGAACAACTTCGGGGCCGCCAGCTTCAGAGTCCATACTCCGCCCGGGAACCGAGGTCCTTCGGAGCCTGAATACTTATTCCTTACATGGAGACAACAACTGTTCTATGCCCAAGACGAGATGTGTTTCTCAAACGAGTAGCCAGTATAGATGCAAGAAAATCCTCACATACAGGTGTACTCGAGGTCCGGTCTTGCGCCCGTCTTTGAAGGCGTTTTGCACGCCATCTCTTCCCTCCCACCCCCGTTCCCGGCGCCGTCGCCCAGCCCCACGGCCGGAGGGCGCGTCTTCTATACACGTGCCTGTGGTCTCCTGCCAGCATCTTTGAAATTCATCCCACGCTGGGGCGACCAGATGAGGCGATGCGCACAAGATACTCGGCTGAGAAGACCGCAGTACCCAATAGCCTCTCTCCATGTCGCCCCCCTTATACTGTGCATGTGGTCAAGACAGGCCGCAGTGAGCCTTGAAGTCCGCCTCTCGTGGATCACTTGGACAGTTCTGTCCAACCCACTCAGGTCCGTACACATGATGAGGATCCCTTGATTCATCAAGGCTGCCCGGCTACATGCAGAAGGAAAATATCCTCCCAAGCATCCATGGATGCCTGGACGAGTCGCTGAAAGCCTAGGCCACTTCGACCTTGATATCAGGCAACCATGTTCCGAGGATTGCGCTACGAGGCTGTTGTCCTTGGCGTATACTTGAATGTCTACGAGTCCCTGTGCGTGCCTCAACTACATGTATCCTCCAGTCTGCACTTAGCAGAGTTTCTATCAGACGCTTCTTGGACCGTCGCCCATCCTTGCTTGCTCCAGTCCCCGGGTCGACCCTTGAACCCGGAAAATCTCGCTTTAACTTCCGCTAATGATAGCGCACAGGGATAAAATATTTTAAACAACGGGGCTGTCATTTCTCCACACGTTCCTTATCTTTTAGACTGGGCTGGAGTCAGGTTGCCGTTACCGCATCGGGCTCATGCAGTTTTCGGCGTGATTCGGACCGTTTGCTGAAACAAGCCTGAGACCCTGAAAGTAGCATCCGACCCGTCGGTATTCATCTTGAAAGCACGAGATGTTGATCGGCCAAGAGAAACGGAAATGTATGCACGTTCAACTTCTCAACTTCTATCGTAGCCCTGACTTCATCTCACATGCAGCCAGGAGAGCCTGCGGCCCCGTCTTTTCAGGTTGCTTGGACCAACGGGCATTCTTTCGTAGTGAAAGCCTTACCGACCAAGTATGCTACATGTAGCATTGATATCATGGCATGAATGCTTGTCGCAACATTGCGTGGTTTGACGCGGCATATCTTGCGTTTACGCTCATGGATACAGGCCGTTCCGGATGAATTATTCCGACAGCGACACATTTATTTCAATGCGTATATTCCCGGTTTCTGTCTCAATGGCTTGAGTAGCTTCTCAATTCGTCAGTCTCGACATAATAAAGACGATGGGTTTGTCACAGATGACCAGGGGCGAGGGGAGGGAGAAGCGGGACATGAAAGCCTATTCTGGAATTATACAGCAGGGAGCCAGGTACTGGCACAGCTCGATGACAGTGACATCAGAAAATATAAATAAAACTCACACACGCGGTGTTTGGTACAAGCCCGCACTGCATACGAGCGTCCGATCGCATGAAACCACATGCACCTGTGGATCATCGAAAGAATACGAACGCTATACGTGCCAGGCATGCCGTAGCCAGAACCTGAGAGCTACTATGTAAACCAGTGCCGTTCTACGTCTGATAACAACAGCCTGGCATTTACAGCTTCAGCTTGATGTGGGCGCATTGCCTGAAATTCGGCCCAGAGCAAGCCACGTCAAGCACGAGGAAATATAGTTATCGTGTATGTATGTGTCTCATTGCCAACGGGGGCTTGATGCTTGTAGTCGTATGCCACATGCATGTAGACACGGGTGCACGAGCAAGGAACCTGCACGTTTTCCACTGATGGATTCACCGAGTTCGGCATATGGCTCCGGAGAGCCGCATACAGGAGGTGGAGATGGAGATGCGACTCTCAGAGGTGAATGCTGCGGAGTGGCCTCCATAGAACGGATGGTCCAATGTGATCGGACGAGATCGTGGACCCTTGCGTTGAGCGCCATCTCGGTTCTGTGATATTGGCTGATCTGCAGCACGGCGGAATTTTGGTCATGCCTGGCAGGCAGTCTGAGACTGTATGGTCAGCTTTTAGAGATCTGCTATATGTACTTCAGGTAGCTCTTAGAATAGCTGATGCCTACATGTATCTATACAACACGCGCGCGCGCGCAGTCAAGCGCAGCATCAGTCTCCCTCGGATCATCGTATGACTCGATCAGTTTACGCTCTCTTCTTTCCACGACCAAAAAGCCTGACCAACCGGTAAATCAGCCTCTTCTGAACCAAGCCAAGGTAAAATACAGTCGCTGAATGTTGTGCGCAACACCTCGGTTAGGTGGAGCGATCGGGCTCTCGTGGGCGCAGCTACATACGTCACCTCCGATGCAAATATTCTGCCTTGCGAGCACCCCATCCTTGGCTGAATCTAGCAACGCTTTGCTGCATAGCTATCCGGACTTCAGACGGAGTCATGGGTGGTGGGGGCCTCCTTTGCATGCGAATAAGTTTTCTCGGCACCAATACTTGATTTCTAAGTCGGATTATGCCCACTTCAAGTTCAAGACAGGACCTGACTCGATGGGAGCTTTGTCTCGACTCCCAACCAGGTCAGTACGCCTCGTATGTATCCGTGGGCATGCAATGCACCAAGAGGCCGTTACGCGTAAGAGTGAATGAGGACGTCCAGCAGCAAATAATAGGCACAAATAATATAAGTAGGCAGAGCTGGATTATCTTCCCCGATGTTGTCTGTATCCTCGTCAACGTCCTTCAGCCGCTGGCCTCAACATCTGACACCGAGTCCGTGATTTCTATATTAGTCCATCTGCAAGCGTCAACTTCATGGCGCATCGATATTGGGCCGCCATGGCCCTGCCTCTCTTTTTATTCCTCCTTCTGTGGCCTCTTAGCGGCAGTGCCAATCTGAGGATAAAACCGTGGACCGAAGTTGGTCACCAGGAACTGGGTTTTCCACTGTCAGACCTTTCCGAAGGAATATTGAGTTCCGTAAAAGCACGAGAGAGGTGAGTTTCGAATCAGTGTGCACCCTCTCTCTCGAATCCAGTAACGGTGCCTAACACTAGCCCTGCAATCACCATGAAGCCACTTGATCAGGCGAGCCTCGTCAACCGAACAGGAAAAAGAGTCTCCTCAAGCGGACCAGCCTGCCGCGAATGGGGAGCCCACAAAGAACACACCACTCCAGGATGAGACGCCCGATCAAGTGGACAAGCCAAGTGAGGACACTGTGACTGGCCTGGGCAGGGTCGAGCTGAAAGATATCTTTGTGTCGCTTTACATCCGTCCCGACTACTCAAATTTCGAAACTGCAATGGGGCAAAAAGATGCCAAGTTCTTCCACTGGGCGATTCTAAGTAGCGCAGAACGTGTAGCTTATCAGGTTGCCGACGCGTTTGACGCATCAAACGGCAGGCAAGTCACCCAGGGCAAGACCAAAATTGACAATGTGCCTTTGGAAAAGGGGGGGCAGCCGCCATTCCTGTTCCAGTACAAGTACAACGTCAAGCCGTCCAAGGCTGCAACACTACTTGCATCGGTCAGTATTGGCAAGGCAGAAACATCCACACAGCGGCTTGTGGACATTCTCAAGGAAGTGGATATACCATGTCAGGATGGGGAAAGTTGCGTCGACTGGGCCTTGGGTGCCATAAAAGCGCTGCAACACGCCGGTCTTGTCCGGGAGTTTGAAGTGGAGAAGGATTTTGCTCCAAAAACACTTGAATACGGTTTTCAGCAGTTCCAGCGCCTGCTCAGGGACAAGACAAGGCCGGCAGATGAAGTCGAAGAAGAAAGAACGGCGGTGGCCGAGTACGGTCGAGACAACAACATAATCCTGAACTCGGTCAAAAGCAAAGGAAAGACAAACAGGTTGGCCGAGGCGCAGCAGGCGGCAAAAGGCGCCCAACAAGCAACAACTGTGGCCGAGGCTACGAGTCAGGAGAAGAAAGCCAAGAACATTCTCAGGGACGCCGTTGGGGATGGGCAAGCTGCGATCCAGGCTATGAGCGACGATCAAAGGAAAAAACCATCCAAGGCAGACCTGGATAAGATTCGTAAGAATCTTTCCGAGACTCGTAAGAACTTCCCCGACATCAGAAAAGCCGTGGCCCAGGCCAGCGTGGCCGTCGCGCAAAAGAAGGCCGATAATGTTCTGGAGAAGCTCGACAAGATCAGCAAAGAGGCTGGACCGGCCGGCAAGGATATTACATCGCAAGGAGAGCAGGAGGTACAAAAAATCAACGACGTGGTCAAAGAGACTCAAACCCTCCACGACACTGCGTCTGCTAAGCTTAGCAAAATTCCAGCCGGGAAGAAGGGACGAATGGTGGGTATAGACAAGGATGTTCAGGATCTTCTCCAGGGCCCAAACATTCTTCGGCTGCCGGCGTCTATGGAGACCGAAGCAGACGCGCTGAAGCGGGAAGCCGAAGCACTGAAAAAAGAGGTGAATGTCTACAAGGCGGGCGTCGAGGCGCTGCAGAAGAAGGTCCAGACGGCCACGGAATCTCTGCAGAAGATCAAAGAAGCGCCCTCGGGAAATGGCGAGGGCGGAAGCGACAAAGATAAGGCCAAGGACGCAAGCGGCGACAAAGAGGAATCAAGCGACAAGAACCCAGGCAGCAAGGGGCAGGGCAGCACAGAACAGGACAAGCAGGCCGCGCAGGCCAAGGAGAATGCCGTGAAGAACGCCAATGAGCTGCAAAATGGCGAGAGCAGCGGCTCCTGGCTCGGCAAAGCTGCCGCCGGCGTCGCTGCCGCAGCCGGCGCCCTCGGGGTCTCAGCTTTCCTGGCCGGCGTCGCCGGCGGGAGCTCCGCAGGCGCCGCCGGCGCCGGCGCCGGGGGTCTCGGCGCCGCGTTCGGGGGCTATGCCGCGCTGGAGTCGTCGTCCGCGCTGTCCGTCTCGGCCGAGGAGACGGAGGCTCTGCTCGCGGAACAATTCGACCAGATCATCATCGAGGCCATGGAGAAGGCACCACTACCGCCGACGACGCCCCCCGTAGCACCAGCTGAGCCGGTGCCTGTGCCTGCTGTCCGACGAGCCGTGTCAAGCGACATGGAGCCAAAAGCTTTGAGAAGACGGGCCTCTGGAGACGAAAAGGCGCGGCGAAAACAGCTGGTCGACGCCCTGAAGCCGGAACTGGAGCGACTCGTGAAAGCCTGTTTGGAAGAGGGGATAAAGAGAGCCGTTCAGAGAATGGCAATATAACTGCCAAAAGATTCAGCTGGCGGTAAAGGACGGGGCGATGAAGTTCGTGTTTTCGGGGCTCATCTAGAAGGTGAGAGGTTGATACGATGTTGACGTACTGTCCGAGGCTTTGACGATTATAAATGTTCCTGGAGTCAGCGATGCATGTGTATGTGAGAGACATGGAGATGTGGATCTGAACAGACATGATTCATATAGTGTGGTGCTTTGAAACAAGGCCGGCTCGGTCGACTCGTTCCACTCTCCTAATCCTTGTGAAGCGACGACATAAAGTTGCGCGCAGGCTCGCCTTTCCAGTACGCTGTATTCCTCATGTTGATCAGACAGTATGCAACAACTTCACAAATTGAGGTACGCTTGGACGGTCCTGCCGGGCTCTGTGGCTCAGCGGAAAATAGCTGCGTGCTAGTTCATGGGTAATCATGATGGCCCAAAAGATTGGATTGAATACATTTTGGTCGGCAGCCATATCGGTACGCGCTCCGGTTTCAAAGTCATGATCCCTGTCTGCTTGCCGCGCGCCTCTCTATGTTCCTGGTGTTTATGTCCTCCACATGAAGATGGGAGACGACGCACGAGGGCATCAGACTCACGCCAGTGATGTCCATGCGCTGCATGACACGTCTGAAGACCCCATCAATCGCTTCGCACTCGGGGGATCCATCAGGGAATGACTTCTGCAGTTTGATGTCACCGAAAATTGCCTGCGCCCGGCTTTTCATGTCATCCGGCGGGCGTGAGTAGGTGTCGGCGATGTAGCTAGTGTACGTGATTCTCTCTGTTTGTGAAAAAAGAGGACGTAAGTCCACAGGTAGGCGTCCCTGGCGAATTTGAATAGGGATACGATACCGCACAGCAAGCACGAGCCGATGATGGTATGGTTTTTTGAGGTATTTGAAAGGGGAAAACTGCATAGGCGCGCACTTGGCATCCCACACGCAAAACTCAGGGAAGTGGATGGCACAGAGGAGTTGCATGAGGATTATGCTGACGATGTAGTTGATGCTGATGTGGCCAACCCAGTACAGCGGGAGGACGGCGGTGTAGGTTTTGATGTTTGGGCAAAGGCATCCATGACCATGCCGACGACGTTGGTCGAGAGCATGACGACGTAGCCCTCGACGCGGGCCCAGATGTCGACGACCTCATCCAGGGCCAGCGGAGCACAGACGCCTCAGATGGTCGGCAGTGTGTTGCCGACGTTCTAGTGGCCGTGGCTGCGGAATAAAGACGTGATGTAGGTGTAGAGGAAAGAGTCGATGGCATTCTACAGCACATCGAGGAAGCCGATCCGGTACAGGCAGAAGGATCGACATCTTGCCGGTCAACCACGCAACCGTGGCCCCGACGGTGTTCGAGAGAAGGCGGGCGGGAGAGCAAGCACGCATACGGCAAACAAGCTCACGAGCGTTAATCTGGACCAGATGGAGGCAATGGCCCGCAAGCGCTCCACGTCGAGCTAAAAGTAGTCGGCACCCATCCTCGCGGCTGGCGCCGGTGGCGCTTGTGGCCAAGATGCTGGCCGAGCGCTTCGAGCCGCTGCCATCCTGTGGCTCGTCGGGCTGAACAAGGTCTGAAGTGGTGGGAGGTAAACAAAGACAGGGGGGTGCCGGGAGAGCTTCATCAAGCTCGGAGAAGAGTGGAATTAACTACTCGACTACTGTGATGCCTGGCGCGTTGCGTTGATAGGGTCGGGCGGGTGAGGATGCGGCACGGAGCGGGACGGCAATTTCTCGAGACGGCGGCTTCGCGTCCTTGAGAGGCAATCTGCATGGAGGAAAGACAAAGATTTATGAAGAGGCGCTGGATTGCCGAGAAAGTCGTGTCTGGGATAAGCACTGCATAGCATGAACAAGATGGTGCATTTCGTTGGGCGATCCATGGATCTTATCAATCTAATCTGATCCTGCTCACTTACCTGCGGCCCACTCTATTCACACCTCAGTTGCCTATCAACGGGTCGCCAGGTCAGGAGACTATGTCAATATCATAAAATTTAGGAGCAGCAAGAGCAGGCCACAATCCCTGAAAGGAGGCCCGCCATCGCAAATAAGGATACAAATTAATCTCTGTCTGACGCGTCAACAGCTAGTAAGACCCGGAAATGACAGGTAATCGCAAACGAAGGACCGCGCGCAAACTCCTCAAGACTCCGTGCAGCGGCCAGAAGCTTCATGCTTCTCACAAAACTTTGTTGTACACCGCATATGCCCCGGACTTTCTTCCAGGATGTCAGCCAATGCGACGTTCCCTTTGATCGAACAACAAAATCAAAAGCACCTCCTTTGTCGATTCCAAACGCAACAAGTCAAGCCGAACGTCCCGTGCGCCGCCCCAGGGCTCCATGCTCCTGCACAACCTCATCGATGGCATATATAAGCTCTGTTCCCTGACCAGATTCACCCGTTAGTCAAGGCCCTGAGTAGCCTGTCTTCTCGCTCCTGGTAGCGTTTCTGTAACTCGCGCAGCTGCTTCTCCGTCTGGTCAAGCCTAAGCAGGATCTCCTTATACGAAGGATTCAGCAAGATGCCGGCCGCGTCTTTCGGCTCTGATGGTTCCCGCTCACGGGCATGCTGTGGTAGCGGGCTTAGCGATGAAGGGGATAATCTCGGCTCTCGGCCGTGCACCGTCTTGACGTGGCGGTCGCGCGAGTCTTTCCGAGGCCACCCCTTCCGACGGGAGCACCCCTTGTGATTGCAGAAGAAGCTCTCCGACTTGTCGTGGACCGCCAGTTGGTGCCTTTGAACGTCGCGGTTGTTCTTGGCGCGGAAAGGGCAGCCAGGGTGCGGGCATTTTCGCACACCACGCCCTTTCATGTTGCTGTCGGACCCTATCGGTGCCCTGGCAAAGCGTCAGACAATGATCAGTTCGAGCACCGGGTTGCGGAGATACCTCGTGTTCTGGCTCTCGGCACAAGCAGATTTCATGATGGCTGCGTCGAGGTTCGTATCGGAGTCGGTTCTATATCCCACTCTGGTCAGCATCCTGCTCGTCTTATTTTGACACTGGTACAGGCGACATGGTTTGGGCCGTACCGATGGACGAATTGAACAGCGTCACCAGAAGGGTCAAGGACCAGGGGGGGACCGATGTCACCAGAAGCTGGGAGGATTCCACCAACCCCCCCCCAACAGTTCAAGGTGTTCCCATAGACCGGAGGCCAGATCCAGTTGGTCTGTGGGAAGACCAGGACAAAAGACGTCGTATGGTGGCCTTGCACCCGTCCTAACGGTCAGTTACATACACATCTCAGTCCACAAACAGCGGCGAGGGTGGTGAGGGGATCGTTCTGCGGCGAGGTCGCCTAGCCCCTACCCGGCCAGCACCGGAGGACGAAGCCTCAAGGCTATGTGCGCAAGTTTCGTGGAACATAATACCCTTGGTGGGGGCAGCCCCTTCAGGTAAGGAAATCATCTCGCTCGCGCTCCGCAACTGTGATCTTTCAGAGTGTTTGGACAATGCATACACATCGACGGCGCGATGTTAGATTCAGAAGAATGGCCTGGCGTGGCTGCACAGACCCGTCCGGGGACGATTTCCACGGATCCTCGGCACATGTCCTGGGCCGAATCCACGGTCCTGGTCCGAAGGGAGGTCCGGGACGTCTGAGTATCAACAAAGGAGAAATGTTCCACACATAAGATGCTTGGTGCACTAGATATGTAACGCGTGCTTTATGTTTAAGATGCTCCATATCCAAGATATGTAGAAGATGCATCGGATAGGAACATCATGTGGAAAGGACATACCTGGACATTGGTGTACCCTTGGGACCGGAAAATGGCAGCAGCCATGGAACTTTCTGGTGCGAGTCCGGTGTCATAGGTATCAAGTCCTGTTTCGTAAGAAAAGGAACCTTGGCCACTAGGGCAAAAGGCACGCGCACTCGTAAGTGCCTGGTCCAGGGTTGTCATCCTATTTTTCCGATGGAAATGGCAGCCTTGGGTCCATGATCCCGAGTCCTTCTGGTGCCAGTCCGGTTTGTGTGCCGGGAAATAACGGCCACAGTCCCTCCGGGTTCTTGGTCCGCAGGCCGGGTTGAACATTATTCACAGTAGTGGAAGATTTCATACAGAAACTCTCGCCGGCAGTTCCAGACTCGTATAGAGAGAAAGGGAGGGCGGAGGAGAGGCGTCGACTGACCTGTGGTCTGAATCGCTCGGCGGCTTCAGCTCGTCGCCGAGTTTGCCGAAGATCTCTTCATGGCCGGCCATGTTGGAAGAGGTGACGACAAGAGCGAAGGACTGACAGCGTTAATTGGGGAGGCATTCAGGCCTTCGGCTGGAGACCTGCCGTCTTAAATGCTGAGGGCGCCATCACCCTGTCGCTTGGGCTGGAATCCCATCACCAATGACACCGAGCTAGCGCCGTGCTGACTGCTTGAGGCTGAGGGTGTGGCCACATGAGAGCCGCGGTGGCCACTGTGGCCTGTGGCCAATGGCCACGCCACTCACTGAGCTTGACATGGTCTACACAGGGAGCTGCATGCGAGGCGAGACGCAGGGGAAGCTGGCGATGTCTTCCTGCCCAACGAGACAGGGACCCAGCCTCGAATACGACGCAAGTCGTCGAGGCCTCTGATTCATCGGCCTAATACATGGACTCGTCAGCAATGTCCCTCTCCGGGTTAAGTGAATGAGAGACCCTATCACCTGTTTGGCCCTCCAGCAGCCACATGCAGCGTCGAGACATGGACCCCTAGAATCGCTCTCGTCCAACCATCTCTGCTCCATCTTTCTTTGCATCAGGCGTAGGAGGCTCGGAGCTGCCGCCTTTCTGGTCCGCGGAAGAGTGAAACGGTTCGACGCCGGCCTCGTGGCCTGGCGAAGCTTCCACTGCGGCGCCCCGACGCCACAGGGAAGGCCCTTCTGCAGACAGGATTCGAGCCTACATGTAAGATGAACAGGGAGGAGGCCAAGTAAGGCGCCTGCATGCCCGCTGGCCCTCGCCAAATCATCGTCTTACCATGGCGCCTGGTCAACTACCTCAACCGAGATGACTATCTCTTACTGGCCACGAAGGTCGGCAAGGCCAAATAGTTCCTGGATAGACGGGTCCACTGAGCCCATGTTCGCCGAGGACCGGATGCTGTTTGCCTTGGACGGGACAGGCTCTTTCGCGTTCCATGTCTGCACATCCGATTTATCATTATTCCCCGCGACCGGCTTTGGGAGAGACTCATTGACCAGATCCGTGGGATCCCACACCACGGCCTCATTCCTCAGAAGTTTCTGCCGCAGGGCAAGCTGTGCACCATGGTCGCTCTCTGGCAAAGAGGATAAGATACGCCCCAGCTGGCGGTTCAAAGACAGGGAACAAAGAAGGAAAGTATTAGAACCAGCCCTAGATGCAAACTAATCTGGTATGGAGTAACGAACAAAGGAGAAGATGGGTAACTATTGAAGGGAGTCAGTATATGGGAGGCAGTGGAGAGGTCAAAGAGCGCGGAGGATAGAGTGCCTGCCTGAGGTACCGACCTAGGCAGGATCTTAGGCTGCCACCGCTTGCCAGCGCCACTTTCACCAGGATCTTCCACTCGTTTCGTCTCCCTTACCTTATGTAGCGCTTGCACTCGGCGGCTCCTGTACCAACACGATAGCAGAAATTAGACCAGGAAGCTTGATATAAAGCTCATAGGGCATGAGGCGCAGCCAAGCAGCGCAGCCGGTTGCAGCAACTCATTGGAAAAGGACGCCACACACTTCAGCTCAACTATGTGCCTGCTGTAGCTTGCGTACATTGAACTGACATACATAGCCTCTTGAGATTGAGGAAGTGTTTGGACATGTTCTCTTCAGTTTTGCAGATCCCTTATCGTGGAGGCGACGACTTGTCAGTTGAAATGAAAGTAGAAGATGCTCAAAAATGAGTGTATATATACCTCATTATTTTCTTCCCCTCTCTCTTTCTTCTCTCGATATCACGACAGTCAGTCTAACCATTGACTGATATGGTAGAGAGTAGAGACGTCGGTCGAAGGGCAAACGTCGGCGCTGGTGTTAGTGAGTACCTAGCCGTGCGTCTTGGAGTAGGTTCGCACAGTACGGTCCGGTCGCGGGACGGCAGGAGAAAAAAAAAAGATCGCCAAGCGGCAACGTCGACGCCCAAGCGCAACAATTCGCAGTCGCCGACCATTGCGCCCGCCGCATCGCCCTTCCTACCTCCAGCAACCTGAATGGCGTCTCGTCGCTCCGAGACGTCGGTCGATGCGAAGCTGCCCTAGCAGCAGACAGGGGCTATGAACGCCCACGCGCTTCTCACCTCGCAGGGGTGGCGAGGAAAGGGCCACTCCCTCCACAAGACGGACGATTCTGTCGGCCTCGCGCAGCCTCTCTTGCTCTCGAGGAAAGACGACACCCGCGGCCTCGGCACCAAGCAGCACTTCACAAGCGATCAGTGGTGGATGAACGCCTTCGACGAACAACTCCAGGGTCTAGACACGTCTCAGGAGGGCAAGGTATCGCAGACGCTCACAACGGGAAAACTGAACTCGATCGAAAAGGGGTCCCTTGGGAAGTACTACCTATATACGTCCTTCGTCCGCGGAGGCTTTCTACAAGGGACCATTGTCGGTCAGCCAGACGAGGGCTCATCTACCGGCTCCGACGACAAGCCGACGACCGAGACGGAGCAAAGCCGACCGAGGAAAGAAACCAAAGAGGAGAGGAGGGCAAGGAGGGAAGCGAGGCGGATACGCAAGGCAGAGAGGGCCAAGCGGAAGCTCCTGCGCCGTGCACTTGAGGCCGGAACCAGCACCGGCGAGCAAGTCTCAAGCGAAGAAGCCGACGAGGAGAAGCGCCGGCGGCGCGCGAAGAAGGAAAAGAAACGACTGAAAAGACAAGAGAAGGAAGTCAAAAGGCAGGGTCGCGGCGGCGCAGCGGAATGATGAGCCTGCATCTACACGGCGTTTTGGGTCGCGGGCGGCGTTTTGATACCAAAAATGCGTAGCGTACTTTCATGGTTCCTTGGGCGCCTTGCCGGGTTTATTTGACAAAATCCACGGCCGCATGTCCCAAAACTCGTCTTTGATGATATCCAAGTGCTCCACCACCACTCTTGCCTTGGATCTGCGCCTCCTTTCCTTCTCGGTTTGGCTCTTGGACTGCTGCGCTGGCTCGGCCAGGTTGTCCATCTCGTCCGCCACTTGGTGACTCTCCGGGTCAACAAGCTCATACTGCCGCTTCGTCAGATGCGAGTCCAAAAGGGTATGGCCGGGGCAGCACTGACATCCCGAAACACGACACTGCCCTTTCTGAACATGTCGGGTTCATTGTTGTAGTTGATTTGGAAGCGCGAAAACAAGATCTCGTTCTTATCCGAGGCGAGCGTTCCCTGGCAGAGTCAGCTTTCGTCGGTTCAGAACCAAGGACGGCAAGCCCTACCGCCAGAGCCTTCTCGGCGTCCTTGTTGTCGAGACCGCCGAGCTGTATCAACGCCCAGAATGTCGTGTTGTAGAGGTTATTGATGTGGCCTGGGCACGTCAGTAAATGCGACACAGGTGTGGCGAGGCTGTACTCACAGTCTACCTGTCGCCAGCTTAGGTAGTCTCGAAGATTTTGAACGCTGGGGTAGCATACAGCCCGACCGTCGAAGGTCGGCAGCGGAAAAGAGAGAGGGGTCTCGGGGAAGAACGTCGGCCAGCAGTAGACGTAGTTTGCCGTGAACGTAGACACGACGGTGCTCACGAGCTTACTGGAGACGGTCAGAATCTGGATGAGCGCGCCAGAGAGAGATGCTGACCTGGCTCTTCGCTCAAACAGACTGCACGATTTGTGGAAGACGAAGCTGCTGCTCTTTAGTCCCTGCGGCGCCAAGCGGCGAGTGCGTCCTGGCTACCTGTACTCGTCACTCACGCCGTATCCGATGGTGATCTCCGGTAGATCGGAGACGACCGCCTTGGCGGCGGCATTCATGAGTTCGAGCGCCCTGCGGTCGTTTGGCTTCGCGAAGTCGTACTTTGCACACATCCTGGCACGGCCGGGAGGTCAGAACGGCGCGGCGCGGGCCAGCGAATCCCGCGCAGGCCTACTTTGTAAATGCTCTTCCATCCACGCGCACCACTATCCACGTGTTCGGCAGCATGGAGTCTGTCTGCTCGAATGCGCGGACATATTCGAACCTTGGGCCGCGTCAGTCGGAGGACGCCCCGCGCAGGGAATCCAGGTTCCAGGGGTCCACCGACTTGGAGTTTGCCATCCCAGGAGTGTGCCTGCCGTGATCATGTGAATGTGCCTGTGGGTGGCTGGCCTTGGGCTCATGCTGCGAAGCAGACTTCGTTGACTTAGTAAAGTATGTAGTAGGCAGCAGGGTGAAGCTCAGGACTCCAAAGGCGGATCGGCCTCGAAGTCTCCGAGTCGCAGCCCGTACGGAGCCTGGACGGGCTGCGGCAGTTAGTGGCTAGCGCAGCGTTTTCGGGGTGGGCCACTGCGGTAGGTAGGTGTAGGTACTTCAGTACCTCACTCCAGGCTCCAGGGAGGCCCACCCACTCCTTTCGGGCCTCTCGACTGGCCCAAAACTTAAAAGGCTAAAAGTGAAAAGTCGGGTTCATCTTTCAGCCTTGCCTGCGAGACGAGGCTGCGCCATGGCACCTCGGCCTCACTCTCCCCCACCTTTGTCCCTCGATGCCCTCGTTGGCGCGTGAAAGGCGTCGCCATCTGCGATTCCAGCCATGAACCTGTTACTGTCGGACGATTATCTGCTTCAGGATTACCCTGAAAGCATTACCAGCATTATTCGATCCGGCCATGCGACCATGTTGCGCTTCAACCGCAAGGGCGACTACCTGGCATCGGGTCGCACCGACGGCACCGTCGTCATATGGGACATGGAGACGATGGGCGTCGCCAGGAAGCTGCGAGGGCATCACAAGGGCATCACGTCGCTGAGTTGGTCCAGAAGCGGCCGCTATCTACTGTCGACCTGCCAGGGCTGGAAGGCCATACTCTGGGACCTCCAGGACGGGAAGCGCCACCGTGAAGTGCGCTTTCGCGCGGCCGCGTACACGGCTGAGCTGCATCCCTGGAATCAGTACGGGCGCCGATCGTAGATCTACTGTTTGAACTTGGAGCCCCGGCTGACCCGAGCAGTTTCCAGTTCGTCGCCTCGCTCTTCGAGGAACAGCCCGTCCTGGTGGACATGACCGAACCCATCGATGTCAAACACGTCCTGTCCTCGGCGCCGAAGCGAACGAACAACGACGGCGGCGCGGCTCTGAAGGAGAAGCAGGCGAAAGAGGATGCCCGGCAAATGACGACATCGGCCATCTGGACGGCGGCCGGGGACCACATCATCGCGGGAACGAACAAGGGCAAGCTTAACATCATCGACGCCAGGACGCTCGACGTCATTTACTCACACAAGATTTGCGGCGGCGTCATTACAGGGATGCGGACGACCGGCTCGGGCAGAGAGCTCATGGTCAACTCGCAAGATCGCATCATCCGCACCTTCAGGATACCCAACCTCTCGGTCGACGACCTGGACCCCGACACCATCCAAGTTCCCCTGGAGCACAAGTTTCAGGACGTCGTCAACAAGCTGTCGTGGAACCACGTCACGCTCAGCGCGACGGGCGAGTACGTAGCGGCCTCGACGTATAACAACCACGAGCTCTACGTGTGGGAGCGCAATCACGGCAGCCTGGTCTGCATGCTCAAGGACCCCAAGGAAGAGCAGGGAATCATAGAGTGGCACCCGACCCGGGCCCTCCTTGCGGCGTGCGGCCTGGAGACGGGCCGGATATACATCTGGTCGGTGGTAAGCCCGCAGAAGTGGTCGGCGCTGGCGCCGGACTTCGCCGAGGTCGAGGAGAACGTCGAGTACATCGAGCGCGAGGACGAGTTCGACATTTATGCGCAAGAGGAGATTCAGCGGCGGCGGCTCGATGCCGAGGACGAGGACGTCGACGTGTTGACGCTGGATCCGTCAAAGTTCGACGGCGACGTTGAAGAGTTCCGCATGCCGATTCTGTTCAACCTGGGCGACAGCGACAGCGAGGACGAGTTTGTGGCCGTGTCCACCGGTACCATGCGACGGAGGAGTCCCGGAGAAGGTCAGAGCGATGCTGATGCTGGCGCAGAAGCCGTGCCCGCCAAGAAGGGCGGCTCAGGCAAGGGGGGCAGGAGCAGGAAAAAATAGCGCGTGAGGACAAAGGAAGGGCTGTAGCAACGTCGGCGTGGGTGAATGAACGCCAGTGCTTGAAGCAGAACAAACACATGGCGCGCATGGCAGGTACCTGGGCCTATCGTAGACGAGAGGCGTCGCCAGCTGCCGTAGCACGACATGGACACAATCCGACGTCGAATCTGGCGGAACCTGGGCCTGTCTGTGTGCAGTGGCCGCGGTCTGAGCGGAAGCGCTTGGGACGATAAGAAGCCAGGTTTGAGTCACCGGAGTGCCATCTGTGGTGGAGTTTGCGCAAAGCGCCGGGCTGCTGGAGGTCTCGCTACCCCGAGCAAGGCCGCCAAGTGACAAGGTGACAGAATAAGGCCTGCAGAAGTGGCGCTATTCATTGTGGGCGAATGCCCGCCGACTTCTTACGTCATCCAGCTGACACGCCTCGCTGGAGGTTCTCGGTACTCAGGTCGCCTTGTGGCCTGAGGCATCCACCTGTGAAGGGGCTTCGCCGCGCTCCCAAAAGGGTATAGCGCGTTTGGCCTTTGGCAGGCCGCCTTAACCCAGATTCTTCGAGCCGCCCTCCGCAGTCTCGCCCTTCACGACGACAAAGATTTCGCCTCGAGGCCATCACCATCAACCCACGCGCCGACCATCGCGCGCAACGCCCCGAGGCCCACCTGAAATTCCCTCGATACGCGACCACGAACGCCTCGACGATCTGGACGGCCCGGACGACTTGTGAGACGGGACGGTGGCGACGGGGGGCGATCAGCCTGAGGTTCCCCTGGGCCGTTGGCCAGGAAGGGCGCTTCGCTCGGGCGCCATCCGCCGTCCGCCTTCGCCGACGATTTTCATCGATCGACACGTGCGAGGAGGAAGCTGAGCGGCCCCTCTCTGTTGCCCTCTTGTCGGTCTTTTGCTTCCCGCCTTCCACGACGCATCGCTGCTGCCGCGCAGCGCGTATTTCGACCTCGACTCCTCTGCTCCAGCACGCCTCATTCCCACCGGAGCCTGACCGAACGCAGCCAACATGGCGAACCTTTACTTCACCCACTCGAGCGCGCCGCTCAAGACGGTAGAGGAGATTCAGTTCGGGCTCATGTCTCCCGAGGAGATCAAGAATATGAGTGTCGCCCACATCCTCTATCCGGAGACAATGGAGGAGAACAAGACAAAGCCGCGAGATGGAGGCCTCAACGACCCGCTGCTCGGGTCCATAGACCGCCAGTTCAAGTGCAAGACCTGTACGCAGGCCATGGGCGAATGCCCCGGCCACTTTGGCCACATCGAACTGGCCAAGCCAGTCTACCACCCAGGTTTCATCAAGAAGGTCAAGAAGATCTTGGAGATTGTCTGCCATAACTGCAGCAAGGTGTTGGCCGATACTGTTCGTCTACGCTGCGCTCTTCAAGATTCTTTGGTGACTTTCTGGGTGCTGACCTGATGTTCCTGCAGAGTGACCCCGAGTTCGTCACTGCCATCAACACCAGGGACCCCAAGCTTCGCTTCAACCGCGTCTGGACGGTTTGCAAGAAGAAGAGGAGATGCGAGAACGAGGACCGTCAAAGCAAGGATAAGGATGAGGAGTTCGCGCCCGGCATGAAACTGCCCAACGCCGTCGACAACCACGGCGGCTGCGGCAACGTTCAGCCCGCCGTCCGGCAGGCCGCGCTGCAGCTCAAGGCGGCCTTCGAAGTCGCCCAGGAAGACGGACCCAAGCGTAAGGAAACCGTCCCCATCACGCCCGAGATGGCCCACGGCATCCTCCGACGCATTTCCGAGGACGACTTGCGCAACATGGGCCTCAACTGCGACTACGCGCGCCCCGAATGGATGATCGTCACCGTCCTGCCGGTGCCCCCCCCGCCCGTTCGCCCCAGCATCTCCATGGACGGCACCGGAACCGGAATGCGGAACGAAGATGATTTGACCTACAAGCTCGGCGACATCATCCGCGCCAACGGCAACGTGAAGCAAGCCATCCGCGAGGGCTCCCCTCAGCACATCGCCAGGGATTTTGAAGAGCTGCTCCAGTACCACGTCGCCACGTACATGGACAACGACATCGCGGGCCAGCCCCGCGCGCTGCAGAAGAGCGGACGACCCGTCAAGGCCATCCGGGCTCGCTTAAAGGGAAAGGAGGGCCGTCTGCGAGGCAACTTGATGGGGAAGCGTGTCGACTTCTCTGCCCGTACCGTCATCACCGGAGATGCCAACATTTCGCTCCACGAAGTCGGCGTCCCTCGCAGCATTGCAAGGACCCTCACTTACCCGGAGACCGTCACCCCCTACAACATCGGCAAGCTGCATCAGCTGGTGGAAAACGGTCCGAACGAGCATCCCGGCGCCAAGTACGTGATCCGCTCCGACGGCACGCGTATCGATCTCCGCCACCACAGACGCGCGGCACAGATCTCGCTGGAGTACGGGTGGAAAGTCGAGCGTCACCTCATGGATGGCGACTACATCATCTTCAATCGTCAACCATCGCTGCACAAAGAGTCGATGATGGGTCACCGCGTCCGCGTCATGCCTTACTCTACGTTTCGGCTGAACCTGTCCGTCACCTCGCCGTACAATGCCGATTTCGATGGTGACGAGATGAATCTGCACGTCCCTCAGAGCGAGGAAACTCGCGCCGAGATCAAGGAGCTATGCCTGGTTCCGAACAACATCGTCTCCCCGCAGAAGAACGGTCCCCTGATGGGCATCGTCCAGGACTCCCTGGCTGGAGCCTACAAACTCTGCCGACGAGACACCTTCATCGACAAAGAGATGGTGATGAACCTCATGCTTTGGGTCCCGCACTGGGACGGCGTCATCCCCCCCCCAGCCATCCTCAAGCCTCGGCCGCGCTGGACGGGGAAGCAGATCATCAGCATGGTCATCCCGCAGGAAATCAGCCTGCACACCCCCGAGGGTGACTCTGACATTCCGCTGAAGGACACCGGTCTTCTCATCCAGAGCGGCCAGCTCATGTATGGTCTGCTGAAGAAGAAGAACATTGGTTCTGCCGCGGGTGGCATAGTGCATCTCTGCTACAACGAGCTGGGACCCGATGGGGCCATGGCCTTCCTCAACGGCGTACAGCAAGTCGTCACGTACTGGCTCCTGCACAACGGACATAGTATTGGCATTGGCGACACGGTCCCCGACAAGCAGACCATCGAGAAGGTCCAAGTCCACATCGACGTCCAGAAGGCCGAGGTGGCCAGGCTGACGGCGCAGGCCACCGCCAACGAGCTTGAGGCCCTTCCCGGCATGAACGTCCGAGCTACCTTCGAGAACAAAGTCTCCATGGCCCTTAACCAGGCCCGTGATCAAGCTGGTACTACGACGCAGAAGAGCTTGAAGGACTCGAACAACGCTGTCACGATGGCCGAGTCCGGCTCCAAGGGCTCGTCCATCAACATTTCCCAGATGACCGCTCTGGTCGGGCAACAAATCGTCGAAGGCAAACGCATCCCGTTCGGCTTCAAGTACAGGACGCTCCCGCACTTCACCAAGGACGATTACTCGCCGGAGGCCCGTGGCTTTGTCGAGAACTCGTATCTCCGCGGCCTCACGCCCTCGGAATTCTTCTTCCACGCCATGGCCGGTCGAGAAGGTCTCATTGACACTGCTGTCAAGACTGCAGAAACCGGATACATCCAGCGTCGGCTTGTGAAAGCCCTCGAAGACCTCAGCGCCCGTTACGACGGTACTGTCCGGAACTCCCTTGGCGACATCGTGCAGTTCCTATACGGTGAGGACGGTCTGGACGCTATGTGCATTGAGAAGCAGAAGCTCGGAGTCCTCAAGATGTCGGATCCTGCATTTGAGAAGAAGTATCGTTTGGACCTGGCGAATCCACCCGAGTGGTTCCGGACGGACTACGAGTACGGCAATGAGTTGACAGGAGACAAAGCTTCCATGGCCCTCCTGGACGAGGAGTGGGAAGCTCTCCTGCGTGACCGACGTGAAGTTCGCCTGATCAATAAGTCCAAGATGGGAGAGGAGATGATGCAGCTCCCACTCAATATTGGCCGTATAATCGAGACGGCTAAGCGGGTCTTCAACGTCAAGGCGACGGATCGCAGTAACCTTCGCCCGTCAGACGTCATCCCGGCCGTCCAGAAGGTTCTCGCCAACATGAAGATCGTGCGAGGCCCGGATCCGATATCCTGGGAGGCGGACGCCAATGCCACCATCCTGATCAAGGCCCTGCTGCGATCCCGGCTTGCGTTCAAGGAGATTGTCAAGGAACACCGCCTGAACAGGCTGGCCTTCGACCACGTGCTGGGAGAGCTGCAGAACCGCTGGGACCGGTCTTTCGTCAGCCCCGGCGAAATGGTTGGTGTTCTCGCGGCGCAGTCGATTGGTGAGCCGGCAACGCAGATGACGCTCAACACTTTCCACTTTGCTGGTGTCTCGTCCAAGAACGTGACGCTCGGTGTGCCTCGACTCAAGGAGATTCTCAACCTGGCAAAGGACATCAAAACCCCCAGCATGGCCGTCTACTTGAACACGACCTTGGGCAAGCAGGAAGAGGCGAAGAAGCTGCGAAGCATGGTGGAGTACACCAATCTGAGATCCATCACGTCCGTGACCGAGATTTACTACGATCCTGATATCCAGGGCACCAGCATAGCCGAGGATGTCGACATGGTCGAGTCCTACTTTTTGATCCCCGACGACAGCCAGGACACCCTTGAACAACAGTCGAGGTGGCTCCTGCGCATCACGCTGGATCGTCAGAAGTTGCTGGATAAGGAGATCAAGATCGACGACGTTGCCCAGCGAATCAAGGAGGAATACCCCCACGACCTGGGCATCATTTTCAGCGACAACAACGCGGATGAGCAGGTGATCCGCATCCGAACCATCAGGCAGGACGATGAGAAGGACGAGAATGGCGAGAAGCGTATCGAGGACGACGTCATGCTCAAACGCCTCGAGTCTCATCTGCTGGACACCCTGACCCTTCGTGGCGTGCCGGGCATCGAACGGGCTTTTCTCACCAAGGGTACCCGCCTCGTCGAGGGCCCGGATGGAGCAGAGCTAGCCATCAAGGACGATCCGCGATGCACACAGTGGTACCTGGACACCAGCGGTTCGGCCCTGCGCGAGGTACTCGCCGTCGACGGCGTCGATCCGACGCGGACGTACACCAACGACCTGTGGCAGATCGTCGAGGTCTTTGGCATCGAGGCGGCGCGATCGGCGCTGGTCAAGGAATTGACGAATGTGTTGGCCTTTGACGGCTCGTACGTCAACCACCGGCACATTGCGCTGCTGACGGACGTCATGACGTACCGCGGCACCATCTCGGCCGTGACGCGCCACGGCATCAACCGGGCGGACACGGGCGCGCTGATGCGCTGCTCCTTCGAGGAAACGGTAGAAATCCTGCTCGAGGCCGCCGCCACGGGCGAGCTCGACGACTGTCGCGGCATTTCCGAAAATGTCATGCTCGGGCAGATGGCGCCCATGGGGACGGGCAACTTCGACGTTCTGCTCGACCCAAAGATGCTGGAAACGGTCATCTCGGACAACTCGCGCATGGGCCTCATGCCAGGAATGCCGACCAAGGATGGCGAGGCGGAGGGAGCGGCAACACCGTACGACACGGGATCGCCCATGGCGGACTCGGGCTACATGAGCCTCAGCTCGCCGGCGGCCGGAAACTTCTCCCCCATCCAGGGCGCTGGGTCGGAGACGCCGGCCGGGTTCGGGACGGAGTACGGCGGCATCGGCTTCGGCGGCATAGGATCCATGAGCCCCTACGCGCGCGGAGCCACGAGCCCGTTCAGCACGTCGCCGACGTCGCCGTTCAGCGGCATGGGCGGATACTCGCCGTCGTCGCCCAACGCGGGCTACTCGCCGACGTCGCCGCTGATCGACGGTGGCGGCGGGCGCTACGCCACGTCGCCGTCGTTCAGCCCCTCCTCGCCGTCGTTCTCGCCGACTTCGCCGATGCTGCGGCCGACCAGCCCGGCCAGTCCCAACTACAGCCCGACGTCGCCGAGCTATTCGCCTGCATCTCCGTCGTCCCCAAGGCACTACTCGCCGACGTCGCCGGCGCAGTTCAACTCGCCGACGTCTCCGAGCTATTCGCCGGCCAGCCCCAACTACAGCCCGGCGTCGCCCAACCTGCACGGGGCCGGACCGACGTCTCCCTCGTACTCGCCGGCCTCTCCCTCGTGGTCACCGACGTCCCCGGAGGCCTACTCGCCCACGAGCCCGGGATTCTCGAGGAGCCCGGGGACGCAGCAGTCGCCGACGAGCCCCAGCTACTCCCCGACGTCTCCGTCTTTTTCTCCCCGGACGCCCGGTCCGGGCAACTCGGGCAATCAGTAGTGAGTATTAGCAGCGGCCAGGAGCGCACCAGCAGGAGCTTGGGCATGAAGACGTAGGGGCTGACATTAAGGGCAATAGTTCTCCAAACTCGCCGGCCAACGACTGATTTGGTTTTTCTTATCTTGGACTGGAGCAGTGAGCGCATGCGAGATACAGGGCAGGCGCCCGCCGAGTTTTTCATTATTTCCATTTTTTCCCTCATCACCCTCGCCCACGCTCGCTCGACCTCCCGCCTCAGGGGAGGGAAGAAGAGAGAGTTGCGTCGCACGATACAGGCTAAACTAGGCGTCAGGGGAAAGGAGTTTCCGAGCATGACGAAAGATTAATCTACGAAGAGGAGAAAAGCCGTAACCGAGAAAAAAAAAGACGTAAAATGAAAGAAAGGGAAAGAGGCAATAGCCGGCCAGAGGATTGCTAGGGCTTGCGTGCGGAATCGAGAGTTCGGGCCACATGGTCGAAACACTCACTGGCCAGGTGGTGACGGCTCGGGGCGACGGCATGACACGGTCGGACCCGGAATGTACAGTAGAGGACCGGCAGGCGAGCACAAAGACGGCCGGTAGCGGTAGGGAGGCATGAGCAAATGACGTGCAGACTGGAACCAGAACAGATTGGACGCGGAACGGGGCGGCCGAGCTTGCATTCAGATTGAGAGCCTCTGGGCGGCGAGAGAGGCGGGTAAGATGCACGGCGGCTGCGTGCTGGCTGAGGCGCGTGCTGCAGAGCAAAGCAGCGGCTATTGTGTTTTTGTTTGCTGTGTGTCGTCTGCCTATGGTGCCTATGTGTCTGTCTGTCTGCTTGTCCGTCCGCCCCTGGCTGACTGGCCTGCTGTCCGTCGTGCGTCGCCGGGTGAAACCGCCACGTACAGACTCAGCTGTCCCTGTCAGTCTGGGCGGCGGACGCTTCTACGACGCAGGAGTTGTCGACAGGGTAAGTCGACGACGCGTGCGGGTAGACTAGCTCTTGGAGATATAGAATTCACCGTACTTGGGTGTTGCTATGGCCGACGTGATACCGCAATGGACGACTCAAGACATAGCTGTTTTCTATCCTGACGTATTACACCCGCTTTTGTCGCTGTCTCGCCTCCTGTAAGTTTGGTTCCAAAGGCATCATGGCTGCGGGGAGGAAAGATTTTCATTTTGAAAAAAAAAAAAAACACGTTGAGTCTGGCAGATCATGGCCCTTGACTAAGAACAGGTTGGAAGGCAATGTTTAATAAAGCAGTCGGCGATAGTGTAGTTTCTAGCTTTGCTTCTTTGACGTGAGGCGACGGGCCTCGGCGGCAATTAGCTAGGGTTCGTTCGGCGTTTCCCTTACTGTAGGCGGACTGGCGGGCAGCCTGCTTTCTGCTCCCTAACTCCTTTGCCCTCTCTACCCTTGAATAGGGGCCGGCGGCATGCCTAGTAGGCTGTGCGTGGGCGTAAGTAAAGCTAGGCTATGTTGCCTTTGCCTGCTTTTGCCCGCCTCTCGTGTATGGTTCTCTCGTGAATGCCTGTCTCGTGCGTGCCTCTCCTGCCTCTCTTATACGTGCCTTTCTTGTCATTTTTCGTGCGTATATTCCCTTTACGTATCTCGCACATGCCCCTCTTTACTTCTCTCTTTTTATATATGTTTCTCGTGTGTACCTCTCTCTACCTTTCCCGTATATGCCGCTCTTTATCTGTTTTATCTTCATCTCTTTTTACCCATCTCTTCAAATGTACCTCTTTATATATACCTCCTTTTCCTCTATCTTCTACTCTATATGTCCCTTTCTTTACCTTTTCCGTACGAACCGATCTTTACCTTTCTCTCTCTCTGCCTCTGGCGTACGTACTTCTCTCTGCCTCTCTTATATATGCCTTTTCTTACCTTTCGCCCTACCTCTCTTATACGTGCCTCTTTATGCCTCTTTTTACCCTTTTTATATGTCCTTCTTGTGCCTTCTCTCCGGGAGCCCTCCAGGGGGAGATGGTCTTCGAGTAAGTGATCTCACCGCATGGATCCGACGGAGTGCTTTATCTTGGAAGTCTGCTCTCAGCTGTCCGTTCCAGTTCAGTGGTTCCATTCCACGACTTGTCCGTGAGAAATCTATTGGAACGCGGTCAATGCTTTTTTCTGGTCCCGCGGTTGCTCTTCTCGGTGCCACGGGCAGTAGATCAGACGGCGGCCCTCCGGGGGTGCCTGCGCCGAGCTGTCGCCGTCGCCTACGCCTACGCTACCCGTACGACGGCAAAAGCCCGGGATGACTCTTAACTAGGTAATTGCCTCTGGACGTAAGGGCGGGTCCGCGCTAACCACTCGTTAAGATGTAAAGCTGGAAGGTGGTTACCGACTTATCGTGTTCTCCCACCTTCCCAGCTTTGCTTCATTATCTCTACCATGTAAGGGAGGGCATGGAGAGCATACGAGGTAAAGACACTAGAGGCACGTTCGAGAGAGGCAGGCACGAGGGACGGGATAATAGGTAATAATAGGCAGAGGCGGATGAGATTCGTAGGCCGGCGAGGAGTACTAGGCAACACCGCGGGGCTTTAACACCTTTTGCGCAAACTTCCTACGGTAAGTGATAGCATCTACAATGCTATGCTGTCCAATCAGACGGCGCCTTGAGCGAGGCATTACTTAGGTAACTTTTCGTGGCGCCTGTGGCGGTGCGTGTCACACCGCCCAGAAGGGTAGCGAAGGGGTGGTGGGGCGCAGCAAGAAAAGTCGGAAGAAGGAAAAAAAATCACAGATAGGCCAGGCCCCCAGAAAAAAAATCACAAAATTTTTGGTTCGGCAGGGAGAATTTCTACAGCCACCAAACCCCACGTCCCATTTTCCCGACCCTTCCTCCTCCTCCCTCTCAATCCTCTTCTCTTCCCGCCATCAGCCTCGAGTCGCCCTCGACACAGCCGGAAGCTTTAATCTCCCCTCTCATTCACAATGGCGGAAGAAGTGTACGATGGTGCCATTGGCATCGATCTGGGTATGTCGCTCCCCCGTCGAGCCTCCGTCAGACGAGGCGTCGCCGGCCGAGGTCGTCGTCTGCGCCGCCTCGCCATCAAAATTTCCATCGCCGCTCCTCCTCTCCCTTGGCTTTTCGTCCCCAGCGGAGGAGACTGACGAGGCTCGCACTGCCAGGCACCACGTACTCGTGTGTTGCCACCTACGAGGGCACCAATGTCGAGATCATCGCCAACGAGCAGGGCTCCTTCACCACGCCCTCCTTCGTCTCCTTCACCGAGAAGGAGCGTTTGATCGGTGAGGCGGCCAAGAACAATGCTGCCATGAACCCCAGGAACACTGTCTTCGACGCCAAGTGAGTCCCCCCACTGTTGTTTCCCCCCCTTTTTTTCTACTTGCCTCTTCTGGCTTCGGCCTATCTTGCCAGCCGCTAACCAGCTGCCTCTACACAGGCGCCTGATCGGCCGTCGCTTCGACGACCCGACCGTCAAGAAGGACATCGAGTCATGGCCCTTTAAGGTCATTGACGATGCCGGACAGCCCAAGATCGAGGTCGACTATCTCGGCGAGAAGAAGAGCTTCTCTGCCCAGGAGATCTCGTCCATGGTTCTCCTCAAGGTAAAACTCTTCCCGAACCTTGCGCCCAGTGCCACGCCACGGCCAGCAGGACTAGCTCCCCTTCGTATTGCGTCGACAGCGGACTCTGTATAACTGACTCTCTCTTCCCTCGTCGTAGATGAAGGAGATTGCCGAGACGAAGCTCGGCAAGAAGGTCGAGAAGGCCGTCATCACCGTCCCCGCCTACTTCAACGACAACCAGCGTCAGGCCACCAAGGACGCCGGTGCCATCGCCGGCCTCAACGTCCTGCGTATCATCAACGAGCCTACCGCCGCCGCTATTGCCTACGGCCTGGGCTCTGGAAAGTCGGACAAGGAGCGCAACGTTCTGATCTACGATCTGGGTGGCGGCACTTTCGATGTCTCCCTCCTGAACATCCAGGGCGGCGTCTTCACCGTCAAGGCTACTGCTGGTGACACCCACTTGGGTGGCCAGGACTTCGATACCAACCTTCTGGACCACTGCAAGAAGGAGTTCACCCGCAAGTCCAAGAAGGACCCTAGCGGAGACGCTCGCGCTCTGCGACGACTCCGCACTGCCTGCGAGCGTGCCAAGCGGACGCTGTCGAGCGGCGCCCAGGCCACCATCGAGATCGACTCCCTGTTCGACGGCGAGGACTTCACCATGACCATCACCCGCGCCCGTTTCGAGGATCTCAACGCCAAGGCCTTCTCCGGTACCCTCGAGCCCGTGGCCCAGGTCCTCAAGGACTCGGGCGTCGAGAAGAGCGCCGTCGACGAGATCGTCCTGGTCGGTGGCTCTACTCGTATCCCCCGCATCCAGAAGTTGCTGTCCGACTTCTTCGACGGCAAGAAGCTGGAGAAGAGCATTAACCCCGACGAGGCCGTCGCCTACGGTGCCGCCGTCCAGGCTGGCATCCTGTCGGGCAAGGCCACCTCGGCCGAGACGTCGGACCTGCTCCTCCTCGATGTCGTCCCCCTGTCGCTGGGCGTCGCCATGGAGGGCAACATCTTCGCCCCCGTCGTGCCGCGTGGCACGACTGTTCCTGCGCTCAAGAAGCGGTGAGTCATTCCTTTCCTCTGTTGCTGCACCATCCAATCGTTCATCCCACCGTTCATTTGTCTATCCATCCTACCGTTCGTCTGTCGTACAATCCCACCGCCGAAGTGAGCACAAGCGTGCCGGCTACCATTTTGCGCACTTGGGATCCCTGGTCCGGTACGCAATTCCATCTACAGCGGACGCTCCATTCCTCCGCCGCCTCGACTTTGCCCCGACGGAGGCAACTGTGACCTTTACGTTCTGGTTGGTGCCAGCCCTCAACGCAACTCGGCGCTCCACAAAAGAAAAGAGCCGGGTGTACCAGCAGCGTCAGTTTTCTGAAAGTCCAGCGCATACAACATGGCCGACTTCCACAAATATTCCATGGACGAAAATCAACGTCAACAATCACCGAGTCAGAGGATGGCTTTCGCACATCCGCAATGTCGCATTCTACAGAGTAAGCGTCCTCGCGACACAAATGATCTACGTGTCTCATTTCGCATCAAGCTGGCCACTACGGCGCAGATGCACGCGCATCACCGAATTACCTGGCCGAGGTCATCAGCCATTTTATCCGACAAAACCTTTCGAGCTGGATCCTCTTGGATGAGGCTAAACAACCAGCTCCTCGTTTACGAGTGCCCCACAAACCACAACCTCGAGCACATTGAACAAGCGCCGCCAACGGTGGATCAGGAACTTGGTCGGTTTCTAGATCAGTTTATCATCCATTTTATCCGACAACACCCCTTAAGCCGGAGCCTCTTTGCGTGGGGCTAAACAACCAACTCCTTCCTTAAAGAGTGCCCGATGAACCACAACCTGGAGTACTTTTGACCTCAGCACCACCAACGGAACTTGGTCGTCGGTTTCTGGATCAGCTCATCATCCATTTTATCCGGCAAAGCCGGAGCCTCTTTGGATAAGGCTAAACAACCAATTCCTTATGTAATGAGTGCCTCACAACCCTCAGCCTCGAGTACTTAGCTACGCCAACGGTGGAGCTGGCACTTCGTCGGTTTCTGGATCGCCGACTGGTCCAGCCTACGTCCCGTTGCATCCTGGAGAGACTTCATTGCCCCTGAGACGTCTGCCGATCGACAATGGCGTCTCAAGCCACGGCCGTCTTCGACCTCGTCGTGGCCATCACCTGGGCGTGCTTGACCACGAGTGTGGCAAAGAATCCCTTCTTCATCAAGGTTTTCCCGGACAAGGATGCCTTGACGAGGGTCTGCGGCCGCATCCCTGTCTGTCACTTTGTCCCGGTCTGTTGAAGCTCTCAGGGCCAGTTGCTCCACCGACTATCGACTTTTTCTGCGACTTGCCCACGGACTTCCATCAACGTTCGATTCGGCCAGTAATCAAGGTCGGACGAGAACTTGTCTCGCTACGTTGGCGAAGCTGTGTCTGCCGACTACGAAACTGCGCATGTTGGCTCGTCTGGTGTGCCATCCCATCTGACACCGACGTCTCGAAAATTCGCTTGGCCTTTTTGGCAATGGAGCCGGCGCTATACTTCGTGATCGGGGCTTTGATGTCCCATGTCGTTCCCGCACAACTGGCACCTGGAGAGACACCGGAACCCCTTGTACCTTTGTATCTTTCACGCCTGTCCTTGCTGACTCATATACGTCACCCACCCTTCTTCACTCCACCCCCCTTTGCCTTTCACGATGCCCTCTTATCCGCCTCCTGATGGCCTGCCCTCGTTACAACCATCCAGGATTCGTTGCCCTCGATCATCGTCAACTGACAGTTTCTCAATAGAACCTTCACGACCGTTTCCGATAACCAGCAGTGTAGCTCCCCCCGTTCCCCACGGCTAAACGATACCTTACTAACTTCTATCAACAGCTGTGCAGTTCCCTGTTTACCAGGGCGAGCGAGTCAATTGCGAGGACAACACCTCTCTGGGCGAGTTTACACTTTCTCCAATTCCGCCTATGCGTGCTGGCGAAGCGGTTCTCGAGTGCGTCTTCGACGTGGACGTCAACGGCATTTTGAAAGTCACGGCGACGGAGAAGACATCTGGGCGCAGCGCGAACATCACAATCAGCAACTCGGTCGGCAAGCTGTCTACGGATGAGATCGAGAAGATGATCAGCGAGGCGGAGAAGTTCAAGACCAACGACGAGGCCTTCAGCAAGAAGTTTGAGGCCAAGCAGCAGCTCGAGTCGTACATCGGCCGTGTCGAGGAGATTGTGTCGGACCCGACGCTGTCGCTCAAGCTCAAGAGGGGCCAGAAGGAGAAGATCGAGAGCACCATCAGCGACGCCATGGCCGCCTTGGAGCTCAACGAGAGCTCGGCCGACGACTTGAGGAAGCAGGAGCTGGCCCTGAAGCGCCTGGTGACGAAGGCCATGTCGTCGCGATAAATGGCGCGGCGTTCAGTTGCGCTGGAAGGGAGGCCGTCAATGCGAGGCATCGTCGGTGCACGAGGCCGTCAAATGCGATAACGGACTCGGGGAAGGAAAAAGGAAAGGGTTGGGGAGGGGAGCAGGCCAAGACGGTGACCTACCATGCTCCGGTTTTCTCGTTTTGTCTTTATTTTCATGTCCGGGTCTACAGCCGCCTGGGCACGGGGGATGGCGAGACGCGCAAAAAAGTTTCTTAGCTGCCTGTTCCACCGAGTCTCTGACGCCGTCCTCGACGCTTGGAAGGTTGATGATGGATAACGAAGGCTGCCTCTCGGTGGAGATGGAGCGGGCGGCTGTTCAGTTGCACAGCCGGCCGCGCGGTGGAAAAGACCGAACGAGGAAAGCAAATGGGAAGGCTGTGATTAAGAATAGACTCGGTAGAATGAACACTGGCGATGTTATGTCCGGGAGGGAGGCATCTCGCTCGGCCACGGCGTGATGCAGTCCATGCCACTGCCTCTGCTCTGAGATGAAAGGGTACCGTCCATACCATCGCGCGCCAAGCCGGTTAGTGATATAGGTCGCGACATCACGTTAGGCCTCCAACATGTTGCCCGCCTCTAACACTATGTTGTCCGCCTGATACGATGTTGCCTACCTCTGATAGTTTTTGTCTATAAAATAGCGTCGAGATAAGAATAGTCTTATATGTAGAAAGTAATGTCTAATTTAATAGGTATGTTCCCTTTACTAATGTGTTAGAAGTCTAGACGCTATAGTGAGAAGAAATCGTGAAGAGGGCACGAGAGTTATAGAGGGCATGCACGAGAGGCACGGAGGGCAGAGGTGATACGGAAGCTATCTGCCGATTAGGTGTGTGAGGTCTTAGGAAGAAAGGAGAGGGGAGGCGCCCAGGTCTAGCCGGCAGGGCTGCCTCAGAGACAGGCAGCCGAGGCATAAGTAATACGGCATAACGGATACAAGGCACGTGACCTATGGTCGAGTCACGTGACCTTCCTAGGGGAAGCACTTAGTAACTGCCCCCGAAAAGAACGAAAAACAGAGAAAACAAGAGACTACGTATGCTTTCCCTTTAGCCGTATCCGTCGTCTTCGTATTTATCCTCGTTGTAGTTATCCTCGTAGTCGTCCTCGTAGTCGTCTTCGCGCTCTTAGTCGTCCTCGGAGGCGTTGGGGGCGTTGGAGGCATCGGAGGAAGAGGAAGAGTTATCCGAAGAATCGTCTAAGTAGATCGCGGCAGACAAGGAAGAAAGGTAAGTCAGTCCGGGCAGGAAATGGAGGAACGTCTAGACAGGCGAAGTAGTCGGCAGCCAGCGCGGCGGGAACGGGGGGTGCCTGGGCTGCCGTGGCCGCTGCCTTTGCGATAGCTCTCTTGTGAACCACAGAGCCCAGTAGAAACGAGGCGTCAACGTGAATCTGATGATAATGACGCGAGCTAGGCTACATACCCCTCTCGATGGGATGAGTCACGCGCCCGTCGGCCAGCTGTATCTCAATAAGCTCCGTGGCTCTGTCTAACGCATTGTGCGTGTTCCTCGTAGATAGGCAGCCAACGGCGTTGCCAGAATTCCAGACTTTGGCGTAGTTTTTGCTTATACGTCTGGGACATTCGGAACGTGGTTTTTCTTCGGCGAGAGAGGCTGCGAGGTTGGCCTTTAGCGAGGTTCCTCAAGATGCTGGAAGAGCTTATTAGGCGAGGCAAAGACGAATCTGCAGATGCCGCAGGTCCGGCAGTATTAGTCTTTGCGTAAGATCTGCTTTATCCGCAACTGATTCGTTGCCCGAGGCGTCGTAAGTGCTCGAAGAGCGGTATCTCGAAGACAGGAGAAGGAAGGATAGATTGATAGAAAGAAGGTGTCGCGCCAACTCACAGAAGTGGAACGCTCCAACAGATGCTATGTTAGGGCGGCTTCTTTGGCTTTAGGCTCGTTGCGATAGAAGGAAGAAAGAAATAAATAAATAAATGAGATCCGATAAGGTTAACGAAAAAGAAGGTAAGTCCGACCGGACAAGAGGCGTAGGTGGCGTCGTGAGAGGCAAGAGTCGAATTTGCCGTTCGTTTAACCTTATCTTTCCTACGATAGCAAGAAAAAAGTGCTCGTTGCGTTACCTCTTCCCTTCCTAGCAAAAAGGGTCTCTTGCGAGTGCCTCGTTTAGTTACGGGTTCGCGAGAAAGGCGTTAAATTAGTCCGAAAAGAACGAAACAAACGCAAAGGCGGAGGCTTCTATTCGAATCGACGAGGCGGTCGCAAGACCTAACTTAGAAATCGCGACTAAGTCATCCGGAAGCTATCCATTAACTAGGTGCGTAAAGTCTTAGGAGGAAGGGAGAGGAAAGGAGGCTCCTAGGCCTAGCCGGCAGGGCTGCCTCTTGAGAGGCAGTCGGTGCTTAAGTCATACGGTTTAACTAATGCAGGGCCACGTAATACACCTAGGTGTCGCACATAATAAAAGGAGTAAGAGGCAGAGGAAGGAGAGGAAGAGGCACGAGAGGCATATGAGAGGAATAGTAGGCATATATAATAGCATTATACGTTCGAGCAAAATCACGTTATTACTATACGATATAATTGCCTAATAGTAATATTCCACGTATATATCGCGATATTAAGGCGTTAATGCCCTGCTAGAGATGACGTCGTTAAGGGTGCTTAGACGTTGTTACTACTAATACGATATCTTAGTTGATAGCCTTACAATATACCTAGCGGCGTACCCGTAGGCCTGCAACATAGGTCGTCTAGTTACTCTACGAGAGACTAATAGAATATTTACGTACGCTCTTATTTTATAGCTCGGATAAAACTATTACAGTATTAGGATAATATTATAATAAAAGTAAAATAGAGCGTTCCGGCAGACGTAGCCGTATGCTTCTATAACTCTCTTCTACGTAAAGGAGCCTTAGAGCGTATACACCCCCTACGGGTTGCCCCTGCCGTTCGCTCAATCTGCCTCTATTACTCTGTGGCTTACCTGCCTCTATCTACGCTGCCTCTCGTGCCTCTGCCCGCCTGCGTCCTCTGCCCTCATTTGCCTCTCTCGCGTGTCCTCCGTGCCCTCTATGCCCTCTGTGCTCTCTGCGACTCTCGTAGCCTCTAGAAAAGAGAGAAAAAGAAAGGGAAAGGGAGAGGGGGAGGAGGGGGCAGGGACAGAGGGTAGAGGACAAAGGGCAAAAGGGACAAGCAGCACTTATACGGAAGGTACGTGCCTCTGCCTTTCGTGCCTTTTGCTAATATAATTAAGCAAAGCTAAGAGGTTAGGAGAATACAATAGTAGATAAGCACCTTCTACCTTTACTTCTTTGACAGGTAGTTAGCGCGGACCGGCCCTTAAGTTAAGGGGCAAATAGCTAGAATTCTCCCGGCCTTCTACTATTACCTTTTATAATAGTAGCTTAGCTTAGTTAGATTAGTTGGTTGCCTTAGTTAAGTCAACGAGCCTATAAGTAGAAGAAATCTCATGCTCTTTGTTTATACTGCTTTTAGTGCCTGCTATACATAGTAACAATTGATCGTGACGAGCAAGATATTAGAAGAGTTAGCCCGAAGCCATCAACTGCTACTTAGTTTATTAAGACCGACTGTTGAGTTAGACCAAGGCAGCCATCACATTTTCCTTGTTCCTCTTCTCTAATCCCTCTCGCCCTACTGAGAAAAAATCCCCCAACGCATGACCGACCAGACACCCTTTCACATCAGTTACTCACCTTTTCTACATTCTGGTCATAAATTCCCTAAATTCACATTTGTTGCCTACGTGCCTTCGTCTCCTTGCCCGACGCCCACCCCCATTCCCCCCCCCCCTCCCCTCCCCTCCCTTCCCTCTTCTCTTTCTCGGGTACACACAAGAGGGCACGCATAAGAGAAAATGAGTAGGAGGGTACGCATAAGAGGGCACTCGAGAAGGCACGAAGAAAATGGCACTCGAGAGAGTACGCACGAGAAGGCACTCGAGGGGGCACATCTGGTACGAGAGGGCACGTACGACAGAGGTTGCGAGAGAGGCTACGAAAGAGGCTACGAGAGAGCCATTTATAAGTCATATATATAAGGTACGCATAAGAGACATGGGCTATAAGAGAGGTAGCGATTACTCGTTTATTCGAGCGACCCATGAACAGTTTAATCGAAAGCCATCGACTGCTATTTCGATCGTTCCGATTAACTGTTAAGTCCAATCAATGCCGCCGTTCCACGTACCAGCATTCTATTTTTACTACTTGCAAATCCCCCCCCCCCCCCTCTCGCATGAACCAAGACGAGGCAGTCACCGTCTCGCATTAATTACTCACATTCCTACAACCTGGTCACAAGTTTGCTGCCCAAGACATGACCGACCTAGAACATCACCTGCTGTGTGATATGTGCAGCGGCAAGGAATCATCGGACACATTAGCTATTCCAGTCGACTGGCTTAACCATCAAAAGAATTTGCGTTCCTCGCTTAAGCGTCAGAGACAGAGGCTCACTGAGCAACTGAATCCTTCAGTCGAAGAACCTTTACCTTGATAACCTGCCCAAGCTAATGTAGTACTCTTATATGCGCCCGACCAATCGCGCCTATTTCACCCACGTGCCCGATTGCCAGCCGCGCCACGTAGGGCAACAGCTAGTCCAGAAATCGGTGTTTACCATGTTCCTATCGATTTCACGCGAACAAGTCGGGGCAAAGAACCAGTAGATTGGAACGGGCCATAGTTGAGCAGTCGGCCTCAGACTAGTAAGAAGATTATGCTCTTTCTATACACTTCTTTACGTGCCCACCTGGCCCGAGACTACTGTCTTACTGACTTTGCTCACCGCCTAGGGATAGTTTACTAGGCTTGCCGCCGCCCTTCTTTGCAAAACAGAGGAAAAAAGAGTTTTCTAGCCGTTACGGGTTTCTACGTCGATAATGCTCTATTAAGAGATAACGCTATATCCGTCTAGGCGCTGTGTTCTACGCAAAAGAGTCGACCTGAGGAAGCTGGCAGAAAGATGCAATATATGCTCGACGCAGGTAGTATCGTGTCAAAGAGAGGCAACACAGTAAAGAGGGCTTAGTAGAGTAACTAGACCTATGTTATACGAGGACCTGACCGTGACTGCTATCGCGATGCGAATAGAGTGACTGCTATTACGATGCGGATAACGGCTACGAGATGCCAATAGCTTCCCGTCTAATACCGATCCTAAGGTAAATAGCTTTCTAGGATTTGATATGGCTTGATATAAAAAAGGGGGGAGGTTATTAGTGTGTTAATCCTGACGGCCAGTAGCAAGACAGAATGCTCACGGACGCCCTTTCTGAAAACACCCCCTCTACGTGTAGGTAGGCAATACACGACTGGCCTACTGCTTGAGAAGACGGTCTGCAGGTCGGAGATAGGGTCGGGGTAAGTGGATAAGCTGGGCGCAAGGGTCCGAGCAGGTTTGCCGTGTCGGCGGCTGGCCGCAGACATGAAGGCCGCGGATTAGCGTACGTCAAAACGCGGCCGCCTCTACGGTGGCACAGACAGTGCCCAAGGTTAGTTGGATAGGTTGGGACGATGGATGCTCTAGTTGAGACCGGCCGTCCGATGCTTATTCATCCATCCGATGGCAGACGGGCCGCCTCTAGCGCAGGAGCTGACGACGGCCTCATTTTCCGGGGGCGACTTTGCGAGCCTGGCACGACCAGACTCGTCTGCCGCCTCTCCGGCTCCGTTCACCCACCCGCCACGTCCGTCCGTCCGAGGGCCGGCTCGGGCCTCTGTCCGCTTGCCCGGGCCTTGTACACGGCCCGAGCGACGAGAGGCAGAGGCACGAGAGGCAGGCAAGCAGACAGGCATTCAGATCGATAGAGTATATATATCCCGTCCGAAAAGGGGGAGCATCCACCCGCAAAGCCATGAAAGCCAGACCGATTTAGGACCTGCCAGCAGCCCGGCCAAGGATCAAGACAAGGCGCCGGCCACGGACGCAGTGGATTTCGTCCCAGGACAGCATTTCCAGTGCTCTATCCGGCAGCCTCGGCTGAGGCGGAAAGAGACCAGCTATTGGAGGCTTCAATCGAGGCCACGATGAGGACAGCCGGCTATCCAAGGGAAGGCTATCTGGCTGTCTTCCGGGATACTATTCGCAAGGCCAAACAGACAAGGCTACTGGAGACGCGAACGCTCTCCCAGTGGACTGGCGCCAGGGACGTCGTGAGAAAATGGGAAGCCATGACAACATGGACTGAAAAGACTCTCCTTGACTATCTACTCCCAGCGCCTACTATCCTTTGCGTCGCCTGCCTTGTGTTCCTTCGCCGCGTTGTCAATCAGTCTGGCCGGGTCTCCGTCTTGATGGCCGAGCATAAGCAGGTCCTGCGACTTCGAACCGCAATGGACCATCATCATAAGCTCAACGACGATAAAATGAATCATCTCGCGGTCAGATGTCCGCCATTTGCTTCAAGCGTAACAGGGGCAATGCGGACCGCAGTTTTTGTCACAGAATTCCGAGTTTTTCGATAGACTCGTCAAGCCAGGAATCCTGGGCGGTCCGCAGCAGGCTGACCGACTGACCACTTTCACTCGCGAGAATCGCCTTCGGCTTCAGCTCGTCTTTGATGGTCGGCTGCGGACTGGGCAAGCGGCAATGCGCGATGGCGCCGAAGCAAGCCACGTCAATCCCGCGACCGAGCCAGGAAAGGAGGATGCAAAGCCTGATCAAGGAAACGAACATCCCGAGGACTAATTCATCTCGCCAACGCCCTGAGAGGGCATCGGTTTACTCGGCCAGGTAGTCTAGAGAATTCATCCACGTTCTTGAAGAGCGTCGTCCGGCTACAGTCCAAGCCAATCCAGACCCCGGTCTGTGTAGAGCCACCCGTCAAGGCGACGTCAAGGAAACGCAAAGATCACAGAGAGCTCGCCGGCGCGTGACCGCCACTCGCGCAGCTCTTGGCGTCAGCACGGCCGAGACAGTGTCTTGGGAGGACAACCTTGTTCGTAAGCATGTTTGCGCCCGCATGCGCGCAGCTGTCCAGAAACGATGGACTGAGACGTGATGGGAAGAAAAGGGAGACGCAGCTCTGCAAGAAGACGGAGACGCAGCGGTGCAAAAAGACGGAGACGCTTCACATGTCAAGCAAGTGGACCGCGCAGCTATAAAAAGAAAACGCCGCTCCGCCCCCCCCCGGGCGCCGATCGCGCGTTTCAGCACCGGCCCGGCGTGGCCCGCGCCGGAGACGAGCGCGGCCCACCCGGCCCCCCTAAAAAACAGCCGCGACGGCCAGCCAAGCAAAGCAGAAACGAACGGGTCTCAGGCGCACGGCGTCGGCGGCGGGCCCGGCGCGTCGCGGGCGGGCTTGGCGGCCGTAATCAATCTGCTCGTCGGAGCCTAGAATCCAGATCCCATCCTCTGTCTCACCCTTCCCCCCCTTTTTGGCCGCCAGAGTCAGGCAACTGTTATTTCTCTTTGGTCATTGTGCTTTTCGCCATCCCTGCTGCCGTTCTTGGCGGCCCGGACATGGCCTGCTTTACGCTCACTTTTGATGCCCCTTCCGAAGAGACGAGCCCGAACAGAGCAGCTCCCTTTTCATCCCCCAGAGGCCAGCGCGAACAGAGCAGCTCCTTTTCCATCCCCGAAGAGGCCAGCCCCAACAGAGCAGCTCATTTTTCATCCCCCTCCCCCCTCCGAAGAGACGAGCCCGAACAGAGCAGCCCCCTTTCCATCTCCCTAGAGACCATCCCGAACAGGGCACTTCCTTTTCATCCAGCGCAAACAGAGCCGAGCCAAAAACAAATCCCACAACCCCCCCCTCCTCACGCCGCCCCGCCGCCCTCGACGTAAAAGTCCTCCTTGTGCTCGTCCGGGTGCTCGCCCCAGTGGACGGGCCCGAGCTTGAGCACCTTGTAGCCGCCGCCGACGCTGCTGGCGCTCGAGGACCGGCGCGACGACGGCCCGCTCGTCGTGCCCGCCCGGCTGGCCGGCGGCTGCGGGTACGACGACGACGTGGCCGGCGCTAGGGGGAGGAAGCCCGACGGCCGCCGCGGGAAGGCCTGCTCGCGGAGGCCGCTCTCCGTCACGGGCGATGACATGATGCTGGTGGTGGTGGTGGTGGTGGTGGTGATGCCTTCTGCTGTTCGCGGACGGCGCTCGACCCCTGCTCAACGCGGCTTTGTGATGAGAGGTAGTGTGGTAGAGAGAGGAGAGTCGAGAGGTGAGAGTCGGAGAGGAGAGTCGAGAGGTGAGAGTCGGAGGAGTCGACAGGAGAGAGTCAGAGGAGCGTCGACAGAAGAGAGTTCAGCCAAAAGACAAGAGTCAGAGTTCAGCCAAAAGACAAAGGTCAGAGTTCAGTCACCCGAGGAGAGTCGAGCTCGTGCCCTCTTTATACGTCGGCCCGCCTCCACCGTCCCGTGGGCCCAGATCCGCAGGCCAAGCGTGCCCACCAGGCTCCGGCAAGCCTCTGACGGACCAGGGACCGGGTTTCACCCATCGACGACTTGCCATGTCTCAAGTCCTGGCCGACGTGGCCGCGCACGCTCGTGCTACCACACTGCCGTCCCCGGCCTCGCTCACCGTCGCAACCTCGTCCGCCCTCGCCGCCAAGCCTCAGTGGCCCGCGATAGGGCCTCCCCTGCCGGCGAATGGCGACGCTGCCGGCCCAGATCCCACGCCAGCCTAGCGCCAATCGGACCCCCGGCGCCAGCGATAAGCGCTTGCTCCTCCATCCGGCCGCGGCTTGCCGGCTCGTGAGGGGAGCCCGAGCCGTTCGTTGCGGCGCGTCGATCCGTCCGCCCGTCACGAGCCCATCCTCGCCTGGCCCAGACCAGCCTGCCGCTCCGCACCTCACCGGCCGCCCGCTCTGCCCGCTGCCACCTCCGCACGTGCGCCGCCTGGAGAAAAAGATCCGGCGGTCGCGGCCGCCCGGCTGTCGGCCGCCCTGTTCGTGCCAATTGGACGCCAAGCACAGGGAATTTCCCGGGCCCGGTGCTCGAGCCTGTGCGAGTGCCCGCGCGTGCGGGGCACCGCACGAGGCCATCAGGAACCCTGCCTCGTGCCACCCTCGCCGCCTCTCCGTGCCGTTCGAGGCGGTGCCGCCGAGAGTAGCCGGTCGTAGTCGTCGTCCGGGCCCTTCCGAGGCAGCCAACGAGACGTCAGCGGTGGCGAGCTTGTGAAAAGAGGGGGGAGGGGGGAGGCGACGGCGACGAGCGTGGCCGACGGCCTTTCGGCCCTTCCCCATGCCGCGCCCGCCGTCGTGCCGTCGTCGCGACGCGACCCGTCTTCCGCTCCGACGAACAAAAGTAGACGACTCCCCCGGACATCGAGGGTCCCTCCGCCGCCGGGTCCGGTGGTGAGAAGAGAGCCGTCGTCGACGGCGCCGCCGGTTCGAGTCATCGGTGCGCGACGCCCCCAAAAGCATCCACGAAGCCATCGAGAGCTGCCTGCGCCGGGCGCGTCACCGTCCGCCTGCCGCACGGCCCGAGCCGCCGCCGCCGATGTCGCGCGCATTCCACAGCCCCTCAGATCGAGCGCCGCGGCTGCGACTCCCAGCCTCAGGGCCTGGCCGCCGGAACCGAGACTGCAACGATGACGTGTCGGGGAGCGCCATGGTGCGTTGCGGCGTGGCCACGACTGCGACCGACTCGTCGGCGCATCATGGACGAAGCAGCGGGCAGGGCGGCTGCCCACAATGACGAGCCCTCTGCCCGTATCGCCGCCACTCGTCCGCCCCTCGCCGTCCCGCGCAGTCACGAGAGAGAGAAGATAGTGATGGAGCCTCCGAGAGGCGGCACGGGAAATCCTTCTGCGGTGACTCGGCCCTGTTGGCTGTGGTCCGCTGGGCCAGGCCGTCGGTCCATGCGGCAAGGCCGCAACCGTCTGCCGTCTCTCGCCGCCACCACGCTCCGCGCTCAGAGAGTCTGGGGCCTTGCCGGACGGCAGAGGGCAGTGGCGCGAGGGATTATTGGGACTGCCCCCAACAGCCTCGACATGCCGTCACCTGCTGGAGCCTCAACGCGGACCCGTACGGTCGGGATGCGGGTCTGGCATCTAACGACGCTGTTTCGCCATCGCAGAGCCGCAAGCTGACCAAAACGTGACCTCCAGAGCCCAACACAAGCCCTCGCCGTCGGTGAGCCTTCTGGAGCCTTCTAAACCCCGACAAAGGCCGTACGGGCCCTGCGCACGAGACCCTTCGTGGCGACCCTCGGCATCGGATATACTGGCCTAGGTCCGTGAGCCGAGTCTCGGACCTGGTGCCCAGGACTTGGCCTTTGGGGCCCCCTCCCGATGGCCACAATCTCTGGCATCCCTGCTCGACTCGAGCCCTGGAGGGCCCGTCGCCTGGCGGGAAGGGTTGCGGCATGGCCGTGGTGGTGGCATGGGCGGCAGCCGGTGGCCTGTCGTGATTGAGCCTCCGCTTGAAGGCATTGCACGGCGTCGGGTACGTTGGCGGACGACCTCGTCACGACTCGATTCCTGCTCTATCGCGGCTCGCACGCCCCCTACCTTTCCACTCCTTCGGAATCGTCGAGAGCTCACGAGTCGCTGCGGCTTAGGGGGGAGCCATGGCCTATATCTGGCCGCTCTCGTGCATGCGGCATGCCACACGAACATGGATGGCGAAAGCGGCCACGGCTGCAGAGTCACAGCACCAACCGCCAATGGCGATGTGGCTGCTGACGGGCTCGTTGCCCGGCGAGCCCTATCTGACTGGGCCATCAGCCCTACCCCACCGCCCGACCGGCCGGTTTCTCGGCCCCAACTGGCGGAGGCAGGGCCTGGTTACGTAGCATGGCCGGGCGGCCATGACGGCATGTCCCGCGGCCTGACTGAGGTGGTTGCGTGGAGAACGATGAGGCTTCCGTGTCCCCGACCAAGCTTGTGCTCGAAGCGGGCAGGCAGTCAACCTTTCCTTTCCCTTCATCGTCAATGGGCCTCGCGTCGCGGTGCCATTTGACCAAGACCAGTCATGCCGTGGACAGACGTCCTCGTCCGTCGGCGACCTCAGGGTAATACGAGGCTGGGGCCCAACATGAGAGGCCGGGATGCTTGACCGTGGTGGATGTGCTCGAAGGGGGGCACTCGCCCATCAGGCGCGGGACCGGCGACGGGCTGAGTGAGGCGGCGGCGCCTTGCAGCAGTCGAGGAGGCGCGTGCCTTGTCTGCTTGGGGGCCTTGACACCTGCTCAGCACGGCGGGAGCTGGCGCGGTTTGCAGGTCAGCCTTGCTTGCGCGTCGCGGACTCGGCGAGCTCGATTGCATCGGTGCCTCGGAGAAGCATGCGAGAAGCGTGACTCATTGCCTGCTCTGGCCGAGGTGCGGCGTCTCGACAGGGACAATGGGGAAGTGGCCGCCCAGAACGACTTCGGGCGTGAGCAAAGCCCTCGCTCCCGTTTCGAGGAATGCAGCGCGCAAGGCCAAGCCACGCGAAGGCCACAGCCGTGGACGCCGCCGTGCGGTGCTTCGACGGCAACGTGAGGGGGGGATTCTGCCTCCGTGGACGGACAGAGGCAGGCGGAGCATCCCGCTTAGCTCGCGAAGCGACACGATCGTCATCCTGTCAGCATGGACAAGGTGGACTGCGAGGGGAGGCAGAAGATGGCGAAGCCCGACGATGAAACAAGTGGGAGCAGGGAACGCGACGAGTAAAAATAGTCAAAACACGCGCAGAAGAAGACGGGTGAAAAAGGGGATCCGTCAAGTGGAGAAGGGAGTCGAGGACCTCCGAGCAGCGCGGGCGGTGCGGCGCGGGAGTCTTGAAGCCCCGGAGACCGCGTCCACGGCAGAGAGTCGACAAGCTTTGGTTGGGTCGCCGATGGCCTCGGTTGTCACGCTTTGGCTTGGCCCTCAGCGGACGGTGGCAGAAGATGTAGTGCCTGGCTAGGAGTGAGTGTGCCCGGCCAATCGGCGACTCGAAAAACCACTCGGTTTGCCGCTTACTGGTCTGTGGCGGCGGCGAACCGACGCGAGTGCACGGAGGGAGCGGTCGTCGACGGAGATAGTTGGTAATAATACCAGCCGGCAACGAGAGCTCGTAACAGTAGCTGGTGGTGAAAATAACGGCACCACGAGGACGAGATGCCATTCGTCGGTGTGCGTAGTCGAGACTGCACGCGCGTCTGGGGGTGCGAGTTTCGAGCAAGGGCCCGCGGCCGGGACCCCAAGTCTGCAAAGCCGGACGCTACCCGCAAATGGCAGCTGCCGCGTGCAGCGCGTCCGAGGGCGCCAGTGACGAGGCTGACGGGTTTCTTGCCGCCCGCTGGAAGCAACCTTAACTGGCCCGAAGATTCGAAGAAGCAGCAGCCCGGCGGGACTGGGGGCCGGGGGCGGGGCCGGAGAGCTGCCAGGCTCGGCAGCAACAAGACGCGGTCGGGTGGCGAGGACGATGGCCAGCGAAACGAGGTCAGTTTCCCCCAAGCCGACAGCTTGATGTCATAGGCCGGCCTTGCACCAGTCTCACTCAGGGGCAGGCCAGGGCAGGAAACAAGTTTCCCGTCTCCCCGCCTCCGCCCCCGTACTGTCTGTCACCTCTTCCCCGGCGCCCGCTCGGCCACGGCCGTGCCAGCTCCGTGGGAAGGGTCGTGGGTACGGGCACCAGCGATTGGCCGGCAGTCGTGGCCCCCGGGAAGCGTCGATTCAGGAACCGAAGCTCGTCGGAGCTGGCCGCTGAGCTTTGCACGTATCTGCGCGGCGAAGGCAATCCGTGCAGAATCCGGCCTCGCCGCCGACAAAGGGCCGGCCACTCACAGATGACAGCGAGTGGATAAACAAGGGGCGAGTGACGGCCGGTATCGACGACGGGAGAATAATCGAGTCGCTCGTATTCTGACCACAGTCGCCATCCCACGAACATGGCATGAACAGCGTGGTGGTGGTGCACGAAAGAAAGGGGGATGGGGGGGTGCCAGGCTGACCTTGGCCGTATAGTTGGTGGCAGCCATCCGGGTCGTGCGCCGCAGCTCCGGCTGGCGTCTCGCGCGGATTGCCATGGCTGAAGACGGGGTCGGGGAGGGAGGATGAGGAAAAGGCCAAAACGAGTTTGGCTCGGGTAAGGCAAGGCGCGACGGGACGTGCCGAGGGCATCCAGGGCCCATTTCCGTCATCTGTAAGTCACGGCAGCAAGGTGTGTGGGCAAAGCGTCCAGGGCCCTCCATGAGCCTTGCATCCGCTCCCGACACAGTGGCTTGTCGAGGGAAGAGCCGGTTCGAGAAGGCTTCGGCAGGAAGGGGCAAGGCTGGCGTCTGACGGCGGCGCGGCGTCCGCCGGGCTCGGGGCCGGGGCGGGTGCGTCACCCATGGCGGCGGCGCAGCTCCGGGATCCAGGGCTGGGCTCTCGAGACCAAATTAGACGACGCCTCGCCGGCGGCTGGCCCGGCGGTTTTCAGAAGGGGCCGAAAGCAAGAGGTTCGTGTCGTCCCGTGTCCGTCCGTGACTGTGCGTGCGAGCATGGTCAGCATGGGGGCCCCGTCTGGGGCGGCGGCAGCCCACTCGGCGGCCTCGATCCCTGCTGGCGTCGATGACGATGGTGGAGAGAGCGCGTCGGATCCGACCGCCCCTGGGCCCCTGGGCGAGCGAGGCGGACGAAAATAGCCCGTGGTGGGAGACAGAGAGGGAGAGGTTGCGAGAAAGGCGGTCGGGGGCGGTGTCGTCGTCGGCTTGCTGCGGGCGCGGCAGCAGAGGCATGCTGGCGCTTGCTGCACGGTCCGTCGCGCAGCAGACGCGGCTGGCCCGATCGGCCTGCCTGCGGTCCGCTGCTTGTTGAGCCGCATGGCGTGGCGGGAGAGGGAGAGAAGAGAGGAGAGTCGGGAGAGCGGCTTGGGGGGAGGCACGAGGCGGGCTTGGTGGAGAGAGAAGAAGGGTGGGCGCGGATCCGAAGAGGCCGTGTATCGGGAGGTGTCTGTCTCGGCTGGGTACGTGCCTCGGGGTCTTTGCATAGCGGGGCCGGCAGGGCAGGCGGCGACGCTCGGGAAAGTACCGTGCCCTCACAAATACCTCGCCGCTACCTTGGCCTCCGCACAATGCCTGCCGTTGATCGGTACCTGGCGTGGACCCTGCAGAGTGCAGAGTCGCAGCTGGACAGGGGGCTACAGGGGGAAAGGGGGGGTGGAGGCCACAGCCTACAGGGGACTACAGGGGACGACGGGCTGAGCCGGTACCGACGGGGCTGCTGTGCGTGCGCCGACCGAGCGCTGTCGTGCTCTGGCGGTTTCTGCTGGCCTCGACCAACACAGGTTACCTACATACCTACACATGCTGCTGCTGCTGCCGCTGCCGCCAACTATTCCGCCCGCTGTCCTCTTTTTTTTTTTCTTCTTCTTTTTTGATCACCGTATTTGTCTTGTTTTGTCCTCCCCTGGCCTCCGTTTCTGGAAGGCAATGAGGCGACGTGGCGCGCTGCTGCCGCGTCCGTCTCCGGCTCTCTCACGCAGACACACTCAACTCGCCCTATGCGTAACCCCTTTGTTTCCCCTCTCGTATCTATACCCCTACCGAAATAGGAAGAAAGACGAAGTGAAAAAAATAAAAATAAAAAAAGAGACACGACATAGTCCGTGAATCAGTTCGTTTCGTCTCAACTCCCTCGCAGCACAACATCATCAACAGCCGTGGCCCGGCCCAAGCGGCACTGCTCCTCTGACGTCTCCCTCTGTCGACGAGGACGGGATGCGGCTCAAGTGCGCTCACCACGTGGTTGCGCCCGAAGCGGAACGTCGTGCAGGACAGGACAAAGGCAACAAAGCAGGCACATCATCGCATCTCTGCCGCGCCCCAAGACGTCACGCCGCCGCGCTTGCACACACGCCCCCTCCCCCTTTTCTCTCTCTCCCGGTCCCGATGCCAGGTCCGGTCCGCCTTTCCGCCAGTTGAGCCTCACCGTGCCGGCTGGAGGCTCTGTTTGCTTCGCGGGTTCCCTTGTACTCGTTGAGCCTCACACCGCTTCCATCCGCCTCCCACCCCCCCCCTTTTTTTCCCACCCTCCGTCTCCCGATCCGGCTTCCTCCTGCTCTCGGCTCGGACCAGCCCCGGCTTGTCGGGCTGCGATTCGCCATGGGCCCAGATGAGTCGCTCCGGTGGCTGGCCGGTCGGCCGTGCCGCGATTGTTCCTCTTTACTCTCCCGACTTGTCCAATGCATTGTGCCCCCTTGTGGCGGAGAGGACGGATTGGCGCGTAGTCCGAGCCTCGGACTCGCGCTTTGCTTGTTCTCTCTCTCCTGGACGTACAGAGGCAGCTCCCACGGCATCTGCTCGCACAGCATCGGCTGTTGGCTCTTGGCTCGAGGGAGATTGCGTGCCTCATGGGCGTCTCTGCATCGCCCTCTCACCATCCAATGCCTGCGAGCCTCGCGTCCGCCTCTTGCGGCTCTTTCTCCTTCCCTCCACCCCCCCCCCCTCCCTTTTTTTCTCCCTTTCCCACGTCCGAAGTGGCCGGAGCAGAGCCTCATCCTCCGTCACATGTTCGGGCCAGAGCATTCATTCACTTTTTTTTTTATGGATTAACCATGAATCTAGATTCTTACTGTCTCCCCCCTGTGACTTTTCTCCGTTACGCCGACCCGGCTCTCCGAAAGTGACCGCATGGCTCGCCGGGAAGCTGACTTCTTGGCCGAGACGGAGGCTGCCGCTTCGACACAGGCCCTGTTGTCCCTCGGCCTGCATCTTCTCTCTCCCGGACAACTTGCCAATCCTTCGCGACACTGCCTCCGGGTCCGCCGAGACTGGACCAGGCAGCCCGTGGCAAACACGACAGAGGCCGGGCCGGCTGGCGTGGTGGAACCGAGGTGGCGGGACAGGAATAGAATTCTTCTTTTTTTTTTTTATCTTCGTCCGAAGGCAGACGAGTCTCTCGTGTCGACTGTAGTCTGATGTTCGACCTCTGGTTGGTAGGGGGAGGAGGGGAGGGGAGGAGAAGCAGCTCAGCCTGCAAGGCAGGGCAAGCAAACCAGCACCAACAGTCACTTGCCATCTCTATTCCAGCTTCTCTCCTTCCGCCTCGGAATTCATAGCCGCTCTGCTGCCATCGACCATATAAAGACGAGCCTCGACCTCGTCCTTGCCGTCCTCCCTCATCATCACCATCATCACCACAACCACAACCACCACCATCCTCTCCTCTACTCATCCAGACTCTTCCGAGCCAGAAGCAGCAGCAGCCTCGGAGAAAGCATCGAGAGCCCGGCCTGTCCCTGCCCCTCTTTCTTGCCTCGATCTGTCCGCGTCCGCCGCTGTGGCCAGCATCGTCAGCCTTGACACGGACAGGCAACGCACAGATCTTTGCTTGTACGTGTGTGCTCGTCGCGCATCCAGCGCGGGAGAGAAAAGAGACTGATCAGTTGACCACCAGAGCAGCCCGGCCAACGATCCGCGCCGCCGTCTCTCGAGTCCACCGCGGGAGCTCTCTGTCTCTCCCCTTCGTCTCCGACGCCTGCCACGACTCCCCCCCCGTCGCTCTCCATCTCTCCCACCTCGCTCCCCGGCAAGAGCAAGGAAAGCGGCATCATGTGCGTCTGGCGATCAACGGAGCACTTCACCATGTGCGGCTGCGTCATTGAGCACGCCAGCCCCCGGCCGACGTGCGGGTGCAGCAACGTCGTCGATCAGGGAATCCAGACGTGGGAGGGCCACTGCCGCCGCTCCCAGTGCCCCAACCCGCAGGCATAGGCCCATCGCGCTCGTCCACCAACTCGGTGGGCACCGGACACTCGGCTCTCCCCCCTCCCCCCCCATCATATCGAAGCCTGTCAAGACACACGTCCAACAGGCGGCCGGGGGGGGAGGGGGGAGAGAGAGGAGAGAAGAGGAGAGGAAAGTAGCGGAGAGAGATACAGGGCGAGCAAAAGGAAAATGGCCGGGGGGAAGCACGGATGGTGCATGACAGACTGGAGACGGACGCGAGATGCTGCGCGAGGCCACGCGGCAAACAGGAGACGGTCTTGCCGTTACGGGAGTTTGGTAGCACGCTGGGAGTGAGTGGAGGTGATGAAGATTGACATGTTTACTTTATTTTGCGTCTTTCATTCCCACCGGATGCGTTTGCCTCGAGTCTCCTTGGTCGTCGGCGTCGCTACGCTTTCCGTCTCGCCAGCCCCGTGAACCTCGGCCGCTCTTGTTCCCTCGCACGCCCTTTCCAGCTTCGTACACATCTTCGAACAGGGCCATCCATCTTGTACGGAAATCCGAGGAGGGGGAACGGGAGCCAACTCGGGAGGCCGTCCTCCTTCGTCAGTCATCCGCTGAAGCCTCCAGCCGCCCCCCTTTTGCTTTGCCCCCTTTCCCCCTCGGCCACCCGCCCTTTTGCTCCGTCACCGACGGCTCAGCCTGCCCGGGCCTTGCCTCTGGCGTGCAGCGGCAAAGACTTACAACGACGGCTGCAGCGTGGGCACGGATGAGTGGGGGGGGGGGGGGGGG
>NJEV01000229.1:0-28709 GCA_002591385.1 Cordyceps sp. RAO-2017 | reverse complement strand
TGGTGGTGGTGATGGTGGCGGCGGTGGTGGTGGCCTGCGGGAGGAGGAGAGGAGAGAGAAGCAAGCAGCAAGAGGAGGAGGAGGAGGAGGAGGAGAAGGGTGAGCGAGAGGGCCGGTCGGTCGAGCGGATCAAGGGAGATGGGATGATGGACGGGCGACGTCTGGCTTTGCCTGGCCGAGGCCCTCACCTCTCGCCGTTTCTGCTTGCCAACTGTCGTCTCCCCGTCTGCCTCTTTCTGCCCGTCCCTCTTATGTCAACGAGAAGAAGAAAACAAGAAAAAAAAAATAAAAAACCAATAGCTTTGTCGTCTCTGCTTGAGGCAGACCGAAGACGAGTGTCGTCGCGGGCCCTGGTTTGCGCTCGCGGCCCTTCCGCTCCGACGCCCGTCGTTGCAGCGACACGAGCTTTCTGTCCTCGCCCTCTCTCTCGTCAGGGAACAGCAGAAGAACAAACACGGCGCGCCGAAAACAGAAGAGCAGACGAAGGCGTCACACGGCGATCATTTTTTTTCTTGATTTTTTCGTCGTCGGGTCGAACTGCGTGTCGTGATGAAGAGACTGGCTCGGGCTGGTGGTTTTTTTTTTCTCCCCCCGGCGGTGGAGGAGGAGGACGGGCGGTGCGGGCCCCCTAAACAAGACGACGGGCCGGCGAGCGAGAGCGACAGCCAAACGACAACAAGGCTGCTTGCTTTCTCGAGCGAGGGAGAAGAAGCCGTTCTGGTCGGCGCAACGGACGGGCGGACGGGAGGGACGGCGACCATTAGCAAGCAGCCTGAAAGGGGGGCGGGCCAAGGGCCTACCCGTGATGGATGGATGGATGGAGGGGATGGATGTAGCCGCGACCAGGTGCCCTGTACAGAGGCTGTACCGCGCGACGAGGCTGCCATGTACCCGCGCGACGAGGCTGCCGCGTACCCGCCACAAGCCGACCAAGTAGCCGCTACCTCGCGCCCGCCCGCCGACCCGCCCATCCGTCTGCCCGTGCCGCCAGCGCCGGGTCGAGGTTTTGGTGATCACGGCTGGCTGTCTGTCTGTAGCCGGTACATGGGCCTCTGACCGGGGGCGTGTGGCGGGTACATGGGGTCCTGTGGTAGCGGGTACTTTGGCTCAGATCCACCTCGGTAGTACCGGCACAGCCAAGGAACATGGCCACACAAATTCCCTCTGGATGGATGCATCGTGTGTGTCTGGCAGCAAGCAGCTGCGTCTGAAGCAAGCAGCAGCCAGCTGTGTCTGAAGCAGTCGGCCAGCCAGCTTCGGCGGGCAGACAGAAAAGGGAAAGATGGCCTGGATCCAATACAAGGAGAAGCAAGAGGCGAGAAGAGAGAGAGACGACAGCCGGGGCTAGTCGACAAGTACCTGTACATGCTCGAGAGTGAGAGCTGCCCAGCTCCTCCTCTGCCACCTGCCGTCTGCCACCTGCGGACCCTTGCCTACCTTAGTATCTACCTACCTACCTAGGTACCTTACCTACCTGTAGATGCTACTAGTACCGGTAGCACCTAACCTATCGGTATCTATCTCCAGTTCATGACCACTACCTGGTAGTACCCACGACACTTGAATGCGCCCACACGAATACGTAACTGCTGCACCGTACCTGAGCAGTAGCGGTCTGTACCTCGGCCTAGAAGGTGGTGGATGGATCTCTGCGTTGTCGCGGCACTAACCGCCCATCATCACCACTTCAGTTTCGCTCACAACAGGGCCGGCCGCTAGCGCCTCCAAGGCCACCAAAGTCGACCCTCTGCTGACCTCCTTCCTCTAGGTGCCTGTGTGCTCAAATACCTACCTAGTAGGTACTAAGGCGGGTAAGAGCACTCTCTACTAGTCCCCAGCTGAGCTCCAAGTATCCGCCACCTATACCTACACCTGCCTCTCTCGGCATGTACATACTGTATATACCTCTTTATCATCTTCATCTTCATCCTCATCATCATCTTCTTCTTCTTCATCACCATCATCACCATCTTCGCCATCATCATGTTCCTCAACGATGGAGCCCTCGACCGGCCCCTCGACCGGCCACTCAGCTGTGAGCTGGGGGGAGCAGGCGAGCAGGGGTAGGTAGGTATGTACTGTATATATGTATGTACATATGCGTCATGGGGGACCCATGGGACAGCTCGACTGCGTCCATGACGAGGGCGGGTCTCGATCCGGAAGGTTGCCTCTCTTGAGTCTTGTCTGTCTAGGTACCTATGTACATGTGTACATCGCTATGATTAGGTACCTATGTTTGTATAGATGTAAGTGTGTATAATTCCCCGTCTCTGCCTCTCTCTGTATCCCCGTCTCCCAAACTACAGTACATCCTCCTCTCTGCCTCCTCCCCCCCTCCGCTCTCCTGCAAACACCCTCTCCTTTCGTCTCCCTCCCCATCGATGCTCTGGGATAAGCCCCGAGTCTATTTTCTCTCCTCGGCGTCGTCCGGAACGACGACGGTCGAGGCCAACAGCTGGAACAAGATGGCATCGGAGGAAAAGCAGTGGCTCGGGCGCTCGCCGCCGCCGGGCTCCATCCATCCACCCACTCATCCACCCACCCATCCATCCCGCTAGCAGAGGTAGCACTGCAAGTATCCAGGAGATCTGTAATAACATACATATATACAAACATATAGTACACACATGCGTACACACATACTACATGTACACACTTATATACATACATACTGTACATATACATATACAGCTCGAAAGTCGTGTCTCTTCTCTCTCTCTCTCTCTCTCTCTCACACACACACACCTCTAACACACGCTTCCCAGCCGTCGAGGTCAAACGAAAGCGCGCCACCCGTTCTCTGTACCGGTCGGACCTCATTCGATACCTCATTCGATACCCAGAGGGGCCAAGCCTGAGCCAAGCTGCCGCGAAAGATTCTCCCGGCCCTGTCCGTATCGGGACACCTACAGGCACGTACCTACATACAATCTCTCCTATCCCGTCTCGTCGGCACCGGTGTGTAAAGGGAGTGAGGCACAAGTTGGATAGCCTCATCAACCCTAAGTAGCAAGGTAGCTGTACCTATGTTGCATGTATGTGTGATGTAGGTATGAATGTATGTACGTATGTATGTGTGTATATGTAGATGCTGACGTTTCCGAACCCCTGCTCTCCTTCTCTCGGCAGGCAAAGAAGGAAAAAACAAGGGGAGAGGGGGCGAGGAAGGAATCGAGAGGAAAAGAGGTATACAATACATGGCGATGTGGACAGCGAAAAGATACAATGCCATTACCAAGAAAATGACTGGTCTGCTCTGGCCGGAGAGTGGGCTGTTCCTAGAAAAGCAAAACCATGCAAGAAAAAAAAGAAGAAGGCAGCAAAGGAGACGAGGCCAGACAGGCAAGGGGGACGAGACTGGCAGTTGCACGCCACATGTCACGCCCGAGGCCCGAAGCTAGCAACAACTCGGCGCAAGCGTACGGAGCGCCTCCGTCCACGTCCACCCATCCGGCACACAAGCGCCCGGAGGTGGGGGGAAGGGCGGAGGGAACGAGAGCGAGCGAGAGAAAACGTCGTTGGCCCTGCGCAATATTGGCTCGCGTTATCGACGTGGTCATGCACCGATGAGGCTATCAGGACGAGTACGAGCCGGCCAGCCTCGCCACGCCTCCTCGCCGAGCACTCCCTCCTCCTCCAGTACCAGGAATAAGGACGCGGGAGCCAGCACGGACCCGACCCGCCCGTCTTCTCTCCGCCCTGTGTGTGCCCGCCCCTGTCCCTCTTCCATGTCTTCTGCTTTTTCTTTGTCCCCCCTTTTTTTTCCTGCCCGTTCCGTCCTGCCCGGCACCCCTGTTGCTCTCCCAGGTCGCACTACCGGCCTCGTGGTTGGCCACCGCAGGGAATCTCGGGAGGGGTGCCCCCTGCGGACTAGGAGATGGTGGGCGAGGGGGGGAGCTGTTCGAATCATGCCGTTAGGCGAGCCCTATTCCTTTCTTCTCTCCCTCTCTCTCTTTTTCTCCTTCTCTCGTTCGTCCTCTCGGCGACATAGTATAGAGCTGTGATTGTCTTGTGTATACCCGTAGCATGTGTCTTCAATATCTGTACACTATACGTATAATTGGACATACATGTAGCATATCCTATACATACTTATATCCTACAGGTAGATATAACACGGATGCTCCTCCACCCCACATCTCCGTCGACTGCTCTGCGGGCAAAGGCAGGCATGGCTGAAACGGAGCGTTGCGAGACAAGACTTGGCCCTGCCCGCAGCTCGCTGGCATGCGGCCCCGTCCTACGGGCGGACGGATGCTTCTATAGCAAGTGGTACGGTACCTGCTTATGCCGGTCAGCTCGCTGCTCCCGGGTCCCGCCACTTGCCACACGGCATCATCTCGCCTATGCCTCGCGCTACCCTGCCTCCAAGCCCCCCGGTAGCCTCTACTGCTGCTACGCATAGGAGAGAGAGCGTCTATGTATGACTCTATCCTCTGCATCGAATCTGACAGCACCGACGCCCGCCCTCTGCCGCGCCCACAACGGACCACAACGGGCCATCCGCGCGTCCATCCCTCCCCCCCTTGACGCCATCGACGGGTCTCGCCCAACGGTCGAGAAACGTGGGCAGACGCCGCAGCGCTTCCCCAGACCGTAGGGGCCAGCTCTGCTGCTGAAGCTTAAGTCGGCCGACGCTGTCTCACGGCCGGACGGACGGACTGTGGCGGCCAAGAGCGTAAGGGACCGGATACGAGCGGGTGGGACTGCGAACCAAAGTCAATATAATAAGAAGGGGTAAGGCAAGGAAGTGTACCTGGGATATGATAATCGGATAAGAGTGAAAAAAGAAACGAAATAAAATAAAATAAAAGAGAAGAAGAAGAAGAAGAAGAAGAGGTCGCCCGCCCCTGCCCTCGTTGCCGACCGGAGACCCCTTAACCCCTATCCCCTTCTCGGTCTACCACTTTGGACAAATACTTAAGCACCTGCATATGTGTGTATGTACGGACTGCAGGGCCTGGACCCCCGTCGTGCTGTGGTAAATTGATCTGTATCTTTGATTTGGCCCCCATCCCTTTCCCCCTCCTCCCTCGATCCTGCCCAGCACTTTGTAGAAAGATGGCGAGTCGAGCCCCTGACGGGCGGCGGAGGCAGCAAGGCATGGAAGCAGATATACAGATATGTGACAGCCCGTCTTCGTACAGCCGTGGCGGCCGGGATATCGTGTCGAGATGTGCGCGCCGCAGGGCTCAAAGGGCCCGCCGGCGAGACAACGGACCTAGTCCAGAGCTGTCCAGAACGGCCCCCCCGAGCCGGAGAGGGAGGGAGGGGGGCCAAGATGACGGGAGAGGAAAAAGGAACAGAGGCCGCATTTGTCCAGCCGGCCCGAGACAATTTGTCCCGTCCGTCCACGCACGCGCACACACACGGACACACACACTACACACACACACACACACACACACACGCTCGGGGACGAAAATCAGGGATCCCAGTGGGCGAGGCGAAGCTCCCGAGCTGTCCGGTCGATAAACTCTCGGGCCTGCCACAGGTCCTTGTCCATGTGCATAAACGGGTGCGGCACGCCGGGGAAGCGGCGGGCGACGACCTCGACGCCGTTCTGCAGCAGCAGCTGGGCGTAGCGCTCGCCCTCGTCGCGCAGCGGGTCGGCGCCGGCGGTGAAGAGCAGGGTCCGGGGCAGGCCGGCGTAGCTGGGGGCACGGAGCAGGTTCGCGAACCAGCCGACGGCGTCGCGGGCGGCGCGGTGGGCGGCCGGGTCGGCCGGCAGCGACGACCACTTGAGCCGGTCGAACCAGGCGAGGCGGGCCCAGTTGAGGGTCGGGGCTCTCTCATTGTCGCGCATCGAGGCGAAGGGCGAGTCGGCGGCGGAGGCGTACTGCGACAGGTCGTCGATGACGGGGGTGCCGGCCGCGACCAGGCGCAGCGGGATACCGGCGTCGCGCGCCAGGTGGGCCAGGGCGAGGGCGATGAAGGCGCCGGCCGAGACGCCGCCGACGGAGATGCTGTCGGGGCGGACGTTGAAGCGGGCGGCGCCGTGGGCGGACCGCACGTGGCGCAGGGCGGCGAAGCTGTCGGTGATGCCGGCCGGAAAGGCGTGCTCGGGCACCAGGCGGTAGGCGACGTCGATGACGGCCACGTTGGCCTTGCGGCACAGGTGGCGGCAGATGTGCGCCTCGGTGTCGAGGTCGCCCAGGCCCCAGCCGCCGCCGTGGAAGTCGAGGTGGACGGGCCAGGGCCCGGCCGTGCCCGGCGGCTCGTACACGCGCACCGCCAGCTCGGCGCCGGAGCCGTCGTCGACGGGCACCGTGGCATCGTAGACGCGCCCGACCTCGGGCGCCGGCGCCGTGCCGTAGCTGTACAGCTCCGAGTACCGCTTGCGCAGCTCGCCCAGGTCGATGGGCTTGACAGGCGTCTGCGCCACGTTGTCGTTGTACAGCTTCTCGAAGACGGGGTCCAGCTTGCCGGCCATGGACGGGTCGATGGGCTGCAGCGCCTCGTGGCCGCCGCTACCCTCCGCCTGCGCTGCCATGGTGACGCTGATGCTCCGCCGTGCGACCCGACAGCCCCTCGTACCACCCTCTCGCGCGCCTCTCTCGCGCCTCTCTCGCGCCTCTCTCGCGCCTCTCTCGCTCTCTCCGAATCCTCGCTCGCTCGGTCCCTCGCGAAGCCTCAGGTCGAGACGAGTGTGTCGGCCGCGCGCACGGCCGGTTTCGCGGGAGAAGCTTATCGCGCTGGTGGGCCGGCCTGGTCGACGTCGACGGAATTGATGTGACGCACCGCTTCTTCAGATGATGCCACGCCTCGGCCCATATCCACGGGGACGCAGCACCTTATTTACTCCCCAGCAGAGAGCGAGGGAGGGGAAGGGAGGGAGGGCCGGCAGTTGGACAGTTCGCCTCGGCGGCTCCGCTTCGTTCGTCTGTCTGCCGATTGCGCCCTTTCTTTCGCTGCTGCAGAACGTTCCTCGTGGGCCGCCCTCTTGGAACAGCCGTGGTCGGTGCTGGACAAACAAGTAAGGGAAAAAAAGCTTGTTCGGCCACGATGCCTCCTTGTTTCCGACGGCTGCAGCGTTCGCTTTCAAGCCCGGATTACTAAGCATCTCGGTCCGCCCTGGCCCCATCCCATTGCCCCAACCGTCTTGCTCCTTGCTTGACGTTGGAGATGCATCGCCTGATGAGCCCTGCCCTTCTCTCCTGATGCTCCAGCTCGGAGGCGGCCGCCTGACTGCCCCCTCGCCGGTCGATGGGATGAGACAAGATGTTCTGCCCGGCGACTCCGCTCCCATGTCGTCATAGACACCTCTGCCACGTCGCTTCACCGCTGGCGATCAGCTAACGGGGAAAAAAGCTTGGCAGTTGATCGGGACCCGGGACTTTCTCGTCGATCCAGATCCGACAACTACAGCCATGATTGGCCCGCTCGGCGAAATCATCGAGTGATTACTCCGGGCCCTTCTTCGCACAGCACGGGTGCCATTGGCCGCTACGACTCTGACCGACCGGCAGGCTATCGACCTCGCGTCCAGGCTGTTGCTCAACGAATGTGACGAGATTCAGAGAACATGGACTCACCAGCCTCGCCTCTCTGGAAGGCAGTATTAGCCACCAGTTCTCGCCTCGTCCATTGCCACGCCAACCAGCATGCTGCTCGTCGGCGCCCTGACGCTTTTGCTCCCAGCAACGGCACGCGCCCTCGTTCTACCTCCTCCGCCGAGCCCGTATGTGATCCAGTGGCGGTCTCGGGAGCTCGTCGACGAAAGCCGGCGAGATGCCTTCAACTCGTCTCATCCCAGACGCTTGATGGTTTCCATATTCTCGCCCGTGCCCGCCCTCAGCTGCTCCAGAGTGTGCCATGTGCCGTACATGCCACCGGCCATCGCCTCCGTCGAGGATGCCGTCCTCGATGCCTATCTCGGTGCGACCAGCTGGCCCAAGAGCCTGCTCGCGAGCCTGGAGATGGAGCTCTGCTGCCAGACGCGTGAGAGTCACACCGTGACCACCCAAGCCTTTCCAACCCTCTTTCTCGGCACGGGGCTGAACACCACACGCCTTCTCTACTCGGCCACTGCTCAGCATCTGGCCAGCGCCGGCTATCAAGTCATTGTCATGGACCATCCATATGAGACGGATGTAGTTCAGTTCCCGGACGGCGGGCTCGTCTTTGGTGGCCGCGTGGGCCGAAACCCCAACGACACCGCGGCAATCGTTCATGGTCTCGACGTCCGCACGCGGGATCTATCCTTTGTCTTGGACGCCTTGCGCGTGCCAGCCGCCGTCTACATCGGCCAGTCGTTCGGCGGCGCCGCGGCGGCGGCTGCCGCCACCTCATCCAGCGAGCGCCGTATCTTGGGCGGCGTCAATCTCGACGGCCAGCTCTGGGGACCCGTCGTGCGCGCCGGCGTCTGCCGGCCCTTTCTCACCATCGGCGCCGAGGGCCACACCCCAGCTTCCATCCCGAGCTGGGGCGCCTTCTTCGGCGCCATGGATGAGAAGCACCCCGGCGTGTCGGCCAAATTGCTCAACGTTCAGGGCACCGTCCACGGAAGTTTCCTCGACTTTTCCCTCATCGGCGACGTCGCCGGCCTGCGGGCGAGAGACGGTCTCGAGGCCTTCATCGGCAAGGCCACGGGACTCAGGGTTATGGAAATACTGAAGGCATACTCGGCCGCCTTCGCCGACTATATCCTGCGCGGCGCAGATTCGGTGCTTCTTCGCGGGCCGAGTCCGTCCTTCCCCGAGGTCTCGTTTATCAGGTAGGCAACCGGAGCGAAGCTGGCCGTCCATTGCACAGGCAGCTCTCGTCAGTTACAGACGCTTCATCGTCTCTTTCGAGACGGTGCGCGGAAAAGAGTGACATGGACGGCTATATCGACTATCAGAAGGACCCCAAACTGCCTTGTTCCTCTCGTTTACGCGGCCGTAACGCTGCCATATTTCCGTCCGCTGGAGTGGTCACCACATCGTGAACCCTTCAAGAGCCGTCGTATGACTACCGAACTTGTTGCACAGAATGTACGGGTTACATGTCGTGACGGGCATGGCTCCCGCGCCATCTTGGGAGCAAGATGCGGCGGGCCTGACAGCCGGAGCAGGGATCGACACATCGATCCAATGCCAGGGATGCTACCTGCAGACCCGCGTAACCCTGACACGAGTCCGTTACAACCTTGCGTAGGAGGATGAAGCATTCACGTGTACGCCGACCTGCCTGCGTCCGCCCGGCCGTGATACCCACACCGCAGACTGGCAAGAAAGGTGGTGGAACGGATTTCTTTTTCGATCTTTGCAGCGTCGTCCAAATACGAGTCCTTCATTTACATAATCGATTTTATACTGCTCTGTGTTGTGTTGCTGAGCTGTCTCAGGGCGGTAGAAGCAAGACCGCGGCCCTGTGATGGAAAACTGGTGGAACAGGTTCAAAGGATGACGCAGGTGAGGAGAATTAGGAAAGGATTCAATCGATAATAGTATTAATAATAATGATAAAACACAGATAATAACCCGAAGTAGGGACGGGAGACTAGGATATGTCACTCGCTGCATACATGTATGGGTGGTTCTATAGCTTCATGGAGATACGGGCCCCATCCTCACCGCCGGCACTTTCGGTATTCCTAACGCCGATACCTCCGGCCTCTCAACGCTACCCGCTCGGGGCCTCCCTTCGACACCTTCCCGGCTTTATAAGCCGGGCACGAGATCAGGCGCCTCCAGCCGTCTGGGACCTCGTCGACCGCGGGTGCGGCAGGTGAGGCAGCGTGCCGGCTTCTTGCCTCCAAGACAACACTACATGCGGGATACTCATTGCGAACTGCGTCGCATCGAAAGGTGTCTGCAGGGGGCGTTGTTGATCCGGTGAAGCCGAAACATGTAATAGCGAGTCGCGCTTTATCAGGCGGCATTGTATGGAACAAAGTAGTACGCGGGCCGTCCAAGTATGTTTCGAGTTCTCTATAAAACTCAACTGCGGATTGAGGTAGTGGGGAAATCTAGAGTGCCGTCATGATTAGCCCAGGTATGACCGTTAAGAATTACGATATCCGGAATTGTTACATGTAGGGAAGGCGCACTTACTGCTGATTATAGGAGATAACATCGTTATTGTAAGGATTGTTGTTATAGTCGATCTACCAAATTACAAATCGTAGCGATTCTATTCGCCATCGAGATTCATTCTTGGCGTTCTTAGGCAAAGAGGGTAAGAAAGGAGAATGGCGCTGCGGGCGGGAAAAAGGGCGAAGGAGGGGGGGTGGCCCGCCGTGGTCGGCCCCCGAGGAAACCGTTCAATCACCCCTTTTTTGTCTCGAGGAATATATTGAAAGCATAGATAGCAAAAATGTATACGCATATAAGGCACGCAAGATACAGAGGGCATAAAGCGCAGGTGGCTGAAGTGCAGAGGACATGCATTTATGAGGCACGAGAGGTAGCATGGAGGGCGTGAAGGGCAGAGGCGCGAGGGGTACGCACGAGAGAGGCACGTGTCGGAGAAGACGGCAGACATAGGCATAAGAGGTAGAGGCACGAGAGGTAGAGCCAAGCCTGAGAGATGAAGCAAGGCGTGGACTAGTTGGAGGCTATAAATGACATGCTTTCGCTCATTAGTCGGTCAGCGTTCTATAATGATTTGCATCTCTGTGACCCTTATAGGTAGATTGAGTATTATTGTTCCTATAATAAGAGCTCTATTAGTTACATGTACCGCTATACCGATCATTATATTGCCAGTGTGTACTATAATCGGCACTTCTATTGAAGCAGATTCAAGTACATCTAGTGATGCTCGTACAGTACACACATGTCCACGACTAGGTTTCTCGGCCCGCGAACCGACTGTCCGTAGACCCCTGATTCCGTCGTCAGCTGGAACAGGAATACAAACAGGGAGATTGCGGATGCAATAATAGCAATTGTCCTTTGGCGACTCTGTTCCCAGTGGCTGTGGGAGGCTTCCTCACATAGCCATGTACGACTTACGCTGGCCATTGATGCCAACCTGTAGGTGGTTCATGCAGTAACAGGCTGAAACGGCTTCATGCAGGACATAGACGTAGTCCGGAGTCGTCAGTCTCCACGGCTGCATTCTAAATACTACCCCCCACCGCATTTTCGCGTTGAATTGAAGACTTTCCGCTTAATACATGTGTCAGATCACCTCCCGCGGGGGGGGGTATGGTTGGGCTTCCCGTGTTGTCGCCAAGTGCAAGCAGATTCATTCAGTATTCGTCGACAATGGCCAAGGCGTCTTCTATACCGCCATCGCCACATTGTCCCTCCAATGTCACTCCAGTTACGCTATTTTCTTTTAATATAGCCTTCATTAGTCGCGGCACACTTGTTGCTGTTGGCTTGATCGGAGACCGGAGACGAGTTTTCCGCTTGGCCTTTGGCCCTCGTAGCAGCATCGCCCTCAGCCCGCTTCCAGCTGTGTAAAGCGCCACCGTATTCCTTCAAGGCCGTTCTATTTCTATTTTGCATTTTGCGAGAGAATCGATAAGTTTTCCTGTAATGCCTGATTAAGGAAGCTCTTGGCTCCCCCCATACAGTATCATATTGGCGGTGGCGATCCTCAATCCTTGAGGCTTCATATTTGTGCAATACATGAAGGCAGTACGCCCACAACTTCTCGCCGCGCCTCTGACTGTCGCAGTTGGAGGACAGGCTATTGGGTTTCGGGTTCGATTGTATTGACTTGAGCCTCTCCTTTTACTTTTGCCGTCTTTCTCCAGCCCAGTAGTCAACTCTGTCTCCCGCATATCGCGCCTCAAACGATCTCCTTACATCTATCTGCCCGTTATCCAGCACCGTCCACGCCATCCAAGACTATCTCCGTCCCTCAAGGCTACATATGTGTCGCACCTTTACGTGTCTAAGCTGCGCGCCTGGTATTTCGAAGTCGCTTCGCTCATTTCTGCAATCGCCATACTCGCTTCAATCGTCACAATCCTCGTCAAGTTCGACGGCCAGCAGCTACCGGAATGACCATACAGCATTAATCTCAATATTCTCGTTTCCTTACTCACACCCGTGCTCTGAGCCATCTCGACTATCGTTAGCGCCGAGGTGATTGGACAGGCAAAATGGATATGGCTGGACAGGGCACGCCAACTGGTCCGCCTCTAGACATTCGATAATGCCAGCCGCGGCCTGCTTGGCTCCCTCAATTTAATAGCATAGCTACGCCTCGGCCTAAATGGAAGTCCGCTCGCGGTAGTCGCCGCCTTTATTAGCATCTCCAGTCTCGCCATCAGCCCCTTCACCCAGCAAGCTATCAAAATAGTTCCTTGCCGCCTTCTGTCGCCCTCTGTACCCACGGCTAGCGTCCCCGTCGCCATAACTATCCCGTGTTCTGACAACATGCATATAAGCGGTGGTGTGCCAGGCTCCGGGGTCCAGGGCGCCTTTATAAACAGCATGGCATACTCCAAAGAGAGCGAAAACTCTATCTAACCTGTCTGCGTGACGGGAACTGCACTTTTCCGGGGCATTTCGGCGTCCGGCACTCGACAATTGGGATATGTTCTCAGTGCATCAACAAAACGCCCCTGTTGAAGCTTGCTGCGGCGGGGGCAATAGATAGGTTCACTTTCGGCAACAAGTTCCTAAACACTCGCTCCCAAATGTCTCGGTGATAGGATACGACGGGAATACAGTTAGCGACTTCGCCTATGTCGCGGCTTGCTGCGCACTGTATCTCTGTATGAAAGACAGGTTTGCAAACGGTCCACTGGAGGAACAAACACTGGCAACCACGCCGGCGAAGAAAGAGCAGCTGTCATCTGGATCAGAGCTCTCAGGGTCTCAATTTGCGCTGCGAAGTCTCAGCAACAGTCGCATTGTCATCAAAAGTCCTTGTGTGGTCGACAGCGCACTTTACGATAGGAGTAACTTGTCCATGGTTTCTAGTAAGCCTGGCGAAAGGATCATATTCGTTATCAGACGGGAAATCAGGGCGTCTTTGGTGCCCCCAGACTGCATTTACTTCATGTACGGTCCGTACGATGAAAGCCTAGCCGGCTGGCTCAAGAGAGTCTTCTTTGTTGATCATTGCAGCGACCTCGACAAAGGTGCTTACAAAAACGCCTTTCGCCCCCTTGTCACGTTTGAAACAGAATCTATCTCCTATGAGCATTCCTGGTGGCTCCAGCAACTTTACGCCAAGGGACAGGCAACATTTGAGTCCATCGATGCGACGTTCCAAGGAATAGCAACCGGCACGACCAACTTTTTTCCGCAAAGTTGGTCTTGGCGTGCTGAATGGAGCTCATTGGCACACCAGCAAGAACTCGACGAAGTTACATATATGGCTCCCCAAAGCGGAAATAAGGGGCCAAGTATCTGAGTCCACCATTTGCATGCAACTGGTTTGGCAATGGCTCCTGCTGTAATGGTAGCTTAGCTTAGTTAGATTGACTGGTTGACGTGGTTAAGTCAACTGGCCCATAACTAGGAGAAATCTCATGCTTTTTGTCCACGCTCTTTCTAGTGCCTGCTATAAATGATAGCAATTCTTGGTCGAAGACGAGCGACCCATCAGAAGAGTCAACCCGAAGCTATCAATTGCCGGTTGGTTCATCAAGACCGACTGTTGAGTTAGACCAAGGCGGCCATCACGTTTTCCTCATTTCTCTTCTCCTCTAATCCCTCTCGCCCTACCAAGAAAATTTTCCCGGACGCATGGTTGTGGAGTAGTGGTACGGCAGCGAGGCAGAAGTTTCCGCCGACTGCATCATAACGACTTGTCGGCCAGACACCGCTGCTGGCTCGGATGTTAGATAAGATGACGTTTTTGTACCGTTGAAGTCGACTGGGAAATCGCGTCAAATATGAACGGTCAATATGTCATCCGCTACTCTCCGACTCGTCGACACCGGGCAGGCGGTCTAATCATATGACCTTGGACGGTCAATAACATTCATCTGGCTGGCCTACCTATCGTTATCGTCGTCGACGTCACCTAGATAGACCGCCACGTCGAATCTCATCCCCGGCGAGATTGCTTTGAATTCGCTAATGACGAGAATGTGTGACCAAGTATGCTTGAATGCGATGTCGCTGTTGAAAAAGCCGCTCTCTAGAGCGAACGCTTCCAGCTTCGGGACCAGGCCGCAGAACCAAGTTCTTGTGAGCAAAGTCCCCATTGCCCCGGGTATCGCCGCCCTGTCGGGCGGGAATGTCTCTATCCTCACTGGGGCTGTCATCCTCGCTGTCCTCCTCGTCGTCATTGTCCTTATTCCCAGAATGTTTTGTCTGATCTTTAACAAGATCGATATCGTCCTCCTCGTCGTCGTTGTTTTCCTGGTCCTTGTCTTTACCCTGAATGATTCTTTTTCTCGGCTGGGGCGACCCAGTACTAACTGATGCCGGCCTCAATTGCTCCATTCCAAAGTCCAGGCACTTTTCGTCATCGTCGAGAAATCCCGAATCGTCTTCCATGCCCTCGGCGACCTTAGCCTTGTCGTGGCCATCCTTGGAGGAGGCGACCTATGCGAGGACTTCTTTGTCTATTGGCGGCAGGGGAGCCAAGACTAGTCGTCCGGCTTGTGAATATGCGGAAGTGACAAAAGAATAACAACAAAAGGGGGACCCCCTGAACTAAGCCCGTAAAGCTTGCCGGACTTTTCGTCCTTTCCACAATCGACGGCGCTCGATCCGATCCTTTCCTTTCCTTGGAAGGTCAGCCTTGGGGCCGATGACGCCTCCCCCCCCAGGCATGGCAGCCTATTTATTGCAAGGAAAGAGGGTGGGAATTGCTACCATCATGCCAATGCAGGCTCAGGCGTCTCCTCATGAGAAAGCAGGTAGTGTATCCCGTGACGAGAAAAATGATGATCCAGCTGGATGGAGGGGAGGTTCTGCTTTGCGACACGAGGTCTTTCTGCGGGCGGCCTCAGGCGCGCAACATCATGTGACCGGCAGCTGGCTGACTCTTTGGCCCAATTGGCCTGTTCGCGCGGGATTCGACATGGCGAGTGAGTCAAATCGGCGGCAGACCAGTCTAGCCGAGGTCGTCGTGAGACTCTGAGATTCTGTCAGAGCCCAGCCATGTAGGCGTCCAAGCTGGAGCCTACTGAGGAAGACATTGTTTGCGTCTGCTGTCTTGGCGAGATTGTAGAAGGCGAGTTGATCCTCTCGCTTCAGAACGGCCCAGAGATGGGTTGCCCGCAGTAGGGCTGTCGAATATAGAAGGTCATTTGGGTACCTAACGGCCAACGAAACCCTTCGACATGCTCAACAGCTCTTCGGGACAGTCCAAGAGTGCCAAAGGCGAGGCAAGATAGACGAAGGCGGCGAAGTCATCCCCCTCGTCGGTACGCCCCTCGTCGGTACGCCTCGCAAGTGTTGTCATGCGGGGGGATTTGTCGATAGAAGAGAAGGTTGTCAGGCCCGGCAGGCTGGCAGCGTAGAACGTCAAAAACAGACGGTCGTGCTGGTCGGTCTTTGTGGTGATGATGCGAAGGGGATCGGGCCGGAAAGTTTTTGAAGAAAAAAGTTGCCTGGCCTGCTGCAACGGACCTTCCAACGCGTTAAATCCAAGTCAAGCTCCTGGTCACGTGAATTGCCTCCTTCCTTGCGAATGAGTCCAATGACGCACACTCAGCCACTCACTCACTCGTTCTATAAATGGTACTTCGGGTCTCAAAGAGATAAAATCATAGCTCCCGTCTGTTCTCCTCATCTATTACGTGATATTAGCCAGATGGGCATAAATAGTAGGGCATTTAGACGTTGAGACGCCACATGGCAGCGGCTAACGTAGTAAAGCAAGCCCGCAGTCAGCCGCCCGCGACCGGCAAATGGCCTGCTGGAGCTTGAGACCGAACTCAATTTGCCATCCACAAGATCCTCTAGCTTCTCTCACCTCCCCGGGCTCCCCCTGATCATCCAACCTATACCTAGTAGATGGAAACGGCAAAAAGACAGAGATCTGCTTCCCCGGGAAGGCTCGAACTTCCAACCTCCTGATTAACAGTCAGACGCGCTAACCAATTGCGCCACGGAGAAGATCATTCATCACGTGATGAACTGCTCTGCATCATTCATCTCAAGAGCTCTGATGCTATACGCACCCAAACGCTCATTGTTATTATATTCCGCCATGCCATCCCGTAGGGACCCACGGCCAACCCTCATGTGGGCGTTGGTTGCGCATCTGGCCAGATTTCACGCGTTCTCGAAGACATGGATTCCTGTGCCGACTGAGATTCGCGGCCTGGACGGATGAGGTCGGTCATAGGGCAATATATGTAGTGTGCGTCCATGTATGCTTATATGGCGCGGCTGATAAGATTGATGCTTGCTTCCAGAGGCAGGCGGACTAGACCTTATCCGTTTGGATGTGCTCAACTTTGTAGAGATCTTGATATAGAGCGATGGACTAGACGTGCGCCCGTTACTCGAAAACATGAGGCTCAGAGAGTCCTGCATACACCGTTACACGTACCTCGTCCTTCTCCAGCGAGGGGAGATACATGTAGGATACTCCTCTTTTGACTCAGCGGGCAATTGCCACACATAGCGTACAGCCTACATCCACATTATAACTCGAACGACCTTTTGCGCGACAATTCAGTCTTGCTGTTTGGTCTCTCTCTGAGGAGCAAAATGCCATGATATCAATTGCGAGTGAATGACAGATGATGTAGGCCAGTGCCACATGGTAGTCGGCCGCCTGATGCGGGACAAGCCAAAATTGCAGTGTCGTCCTGAATCATACCAACGCCGCAAGCCTCTCCAAGTGTTGGGCCATTAGGGCATGTGGGCGGGAGAGGCTAAAATTGCAGTGTAAAAGAGTCGTGCTGCTCGTGCAAGCCTACCCGGACGAGTCACCTTAATCGTCCTGTGCGCGTATATTATTCTTCCTGTGCTCCACTTATAGGTATATTATTATCTACGTAATTTACTAGTAGACGTAAGTATCTCTCCGTCGTAGCTTTGGTAAATAACGCGTAGCGAATAGTACCTAGCGCGCGGCGCGGCCAGAGGCGCCTGCGAGAGGCACGGCGAGAGGCACGGCGAGAGGCACGGCGAGAGAGGCGCCGGCATACCTAGACTGCCGCGCCCGCCTGCCGCGCCCGCTAGGAACCTTAAAGGCACGCAAGACGGCGTATATTCTCTTATTGCGATTATATGGACTTAGTAGGTCCGGCGAGATCGTCTTCGGCGGCGGCGGCGGCGGCGACAGTCATGATATATTATTAACGATAGCGCGTTTCCTGCGATTCTGGTCGCGACCGGACGATATATACCTTTTGCGGGCGATTAGGGGGCGCACGATATACCTAAAAATAGAGCATAGGAAGGATAATATACGCGCACAGGATAAATAAGGTGACTCTATATATAGGGCGGCGGTTATATATAGGGACCCGTATAAAGACGGCGAGGATATTCACGGGAACTTCATAGTGCGAATACGTATATGATATGCGGAAACCTTACATCTTTGTCCGTCTCTAAGCTTGATTAGGAGCTTTTTAATCGACTTGCTATGCACGCCACGCCTTTGCAATTTATACCATAAGCTTGTTTCGCTGATGGCTCCATGCCCGGAAGTCCAAGACACAAAACAACCAGACTACATATACTGATAGGAAGTGGGCCAGACAGCCTACGACAGGCCGGCCGGCTCGCGATCCAAGAATTCTACCCTCATCTCGAGCTGCCCACCATCGGAGGTCCCCCCGTGTATCTTTGCAGGCAAGCCGTCCGATCCGGACTCTTCATCTAGGGATTCCATCTTGCTCGTTCTCGGTAGCTCCGATTCCGGCTCCTCAATCGTCGCTCGCTTTGCCCTAGCAACGCCGCCCTCGTGCTGTCTTGTTTCCTGGTCCGTCTTCCTGCCCTCGCTATGGACACACTTGTCGAGGACCGGCTTCGGCACGTTCGACTTGCACCGCCACTTGCCATCGCTGTGGTAGCTCCGATCCTCTGGATCGTACCAATCACCATTGTTCAGCTTGCAAGCGCTTCCGGACTTCTCCCCCGTAGCTACCGGGGCCTGTTCTTCGCCGTAATAAGGTGTTTCCCCACAGCGGCTATCCTCGTCCAGCATGCTCTTTCGGTGCGACGGAAGCTCCGTTTCAATATAGACACGCCGACTCATGGGCTCTCCGACTTGCGTGATAATCGGGGTCTGGACCTCGCAGGGTTCGTAGTAGAAGCGCGCAGCACCGTTGCCCCAAAGGTTGCACCTCTCGTTGCGGAACGGCCGCCAGGCCGGGCATGAGTTCCTGATATCAGACCAGCGGTCCTCGCAAATCCGCCTGTCGCCACCGCAGTCGATGACGGGCTCGACCCGGCAGTGGCCCATGAACTTGACATGATACGTCCACGTCTGCACGGTGCAGTGGAACCCGGGCGGGCAATGCCTCGTCACCTTGGTTCCCTTCGTCCTGTACTCCCCGGAAGTCCAGTCCTTGGAGTAGCCGCCCGAGACGCTGATGCCGCCGTTGGGCCCGCCCGCGTAAGGAGCGCTGATACCGCCAAAGACCTGGGCCCCGACGTTCCAGCCTTCGCTGGTACTGTCGATCTTGACTAGAGATTCCTCCGTGGTGACCTCCAAGTCGCGCTGGCCTTTGTTGCTGATGTCGCTTGCCGCATGTTCGACGGGTACGGAGTGTACGTGGTACTGCGGCGCTGATTTGACCAAATTCCTGGCTTCGCGACTCGGCAAATACTGCTCGACCAGCTTGTATTCCTGGTAGAACGAGGCGGTGCCACACGCTGTCCACCAGGTCGACCACCACACTCCACACGAGCTGCTCGAATCCCAAAGAAATTCCCTCTTCCAGGGAGCGTTGTCCCAGTTAAAGACAAAGTTGCGTTGCAGCTTGTCGACGAAAGCCTTGGCATCCTCATCCTCTTCCGGGTGCAAGATTTGGCCAGAAAGAGCCGTGCCAGAAACAGACGTGGCGATGAGGATGGCAAATAGAGCGCCGAGTCTCATTCCGACTGCCTATGCAACGTGTGTTGGTGTGTGTGTGTGTGTGGCTGTATATAAGCATGTGTATATAGATCGCTGATGGATGGAGACTTGACAAGCGCAAGGCGTTGAGGGTTTCACTGCAAGAAGAGCAAATCGGAGTCTGAAGTCTGGTGTATATGCTGTATCACTGGGGTATGCAGAGATGACTACTGTGACGTTAAGGACTGGAGTTGCAGCAGACATCAGTTGATGCAAATTCGGGCAAGAACCTCCTTTATCATGTCTGTATATATGTACATACGTCGCTTAACACATACAGTACATACATACATACATGCACGTATGTATGTGCGAGAGAGGACGAGGGAGGTCAACCCTCGACACACGCATCTTTCTTGGCTCGAAGAATCCTCGAACTTGATTGATAGTTTTCAAAGCATGACAAGCGTTTACGTGTACCCACCATCATATGCCTTCCACACCAGTGCCCGTATGGGAAGCAGATCCGATGGGTCCAGTCGCTTCACGGTCACCAGATTGAAAAATTTGCTTCATCCAGCGATCCGTCCCGTCGTCATAGGCGGTATTGTGGAGGCAAGTACATACAGTAGACTTGAACAGGTGATATATGAGATGATACATGTAAGATCTTCGTATTCAAGTTTCTCTCGGCCCATAGCGCTATGCTTGATCGCCTACGTACTATATGAATGTATACTTGTAGATACCGACCGTATTTTGCACCTCCCTCGTTCGCTCTCCCATCCCTCCCCTACTTTCTTTTGTACATCATATCAAGTCGTATTAGGTCATATAAAACCTGCAGGGAAAGGCGCTCTACCAGCTCTAGAAGACTTCAAGTCACTTGAGCGTTATCTAGCGACCTATCTAGTTATTATAGGCTTATACTATAGTAAGCAAAGTAGACTCTAACATGTAGATAATAAGTTTTTTCTTTCTCTACTTTGGGCCTTTGTACTGTGTGTACAGTGCGATGCCTGATTATATAGCTATTCTGCGCCTCGTTATCATTCCGAGTGGTCATATCTTGTGAATGACATGATTCTCCGCCTTAAATAGATTGATTCCATACCTAAACCTTGCTCGCTCCCAATCTCTCCTCTCCTTACTTTAGCCGTGTCGTAAGATATGTAGATTTTGGAACCCGCCGAGAAAATATTGATATCCACCGTCTTTGGATGCCTTGCCCAAGCATCATACTACGCCTCCATGTCGTCTACTTCTAGCAGTCATAGGTTTGGGGAGGCAAGCAGGAAAAGGCGGTATGTTAGATGCTGAGTTCGTGATTCTCTCGACTGTGTGTCCGCCTACATGTAGCGCTGTACGTATGCTTGATCGACTACGAGCTTGACGTCTGGTATGTACTGCATGTATGTATGTGTTGTGTATGACATGGGCCCCCAAAAGCCGAGAAGAGTGGCAAATCATGGACGATGCCTGATGTACATATGACATATGTATACATACGTCTCCTGAATTCTGCATCTCCACGGGTCAATGTATTGTATGTATATATCTATGCACTGTCCGACGTGTTTGGACTCCCCTCTCAACAGACCTTTAGCCACAGGCATTGCTTCACCTCGAGCTCCTCGCCTTCCTACTGTCATCGCTACCCAAAATCCAATACATCCGCCGAAATCCCGGCAACTCGACGACGACGCAGGCCTCCCAACAAGTGAGCGCCATGCTACGTGGGTGCTGGACCGCTCTGGTCGTGTGCTCTGCACTCTGCCTACTTCTGTCGCCCTCCTGCTGTCGGGCGGGCGTAATCCCGCTCGAGAAAAGGACTGGCAGAGGCGGCGGCAGAGGCGGCGGCCTCCCAAGTGGACGCAGTGGTGCCAGTGGCTTCACTCCGCTTGGAGGCAGCATCTCTTCCAAACGTCGCGAAGCCTGCTACCAGCTTCCAGAATAAAGCTGCCCCCGATAAGTGGAGCGGCTCTGCGCCGGGAGGTCTAAACAGGCATATCCCAGGCACAGCAGGCCGCAAAGATGTTACTCCTGAAGTTCTAGGTCAACACAGCCGCGAAAACATGAAGACTGATAAGGTCTTTCACGAGAAGCCGGACCCCGCGCTGTCTAGACAAAATGGCATCCGCAGAAAGAATAAAAAGCCAGAGGGCCACGTGTACGAGGAGAGAGGTCCAGGCACACAGGCAGCACCAGGGCCATCGCGAGAAAATAGATTATACGGAAAGCTGAGGCCAGTAAGCCACGTGCACGAGGAGATCGGCCCAGGCACAAAGGCTGCACCAGCGCTGTCGCGAGAAAATAGCTTCTCCGGAAAGCCGGGGCCAGAGAGCCACGTGTACGAGGAGATAGGGCCAGGCAGACAGGCGGCACCAGAGCTCTCGAGAACAAACAGCTTCTCCGGAAGGCCGAGACCGGAGAGCCATGTATACGAAGAGATAGGGCCTGGCGCAAGGGCCGCACCAGATTTACCAAGAAGAAACCCCCCCCACGACAGATCGAGGCCAGAGAGCCCTATATACGAGGAGGCACCTGTATGGGTGGGTACACCAGAGTTTCCAAGAAGAAACCCCCCCTCCGGGATGCGAAGACCAGTCAGCCCTATCTACGCGGAGATAGGTCCTAGAACGAGGGCCGCAACACAGATATCAAGGACAAACAGCCTCAACGACAGGTCGAGGCCAGAGAGCCCGATATACGAGGAGGCACCTGTATGGGTGGGGACACCAGAGTTACCAAGAAGAAACCCCCTCTCAGGGACGCGGAGACCAGTCAGCCCTATCTACGCGGAGATAGGGCCAGGCACGAGGGCAGCACCAGAGCTGTCAAGGACAAACAGCTTCTACGGGGAGCCGAGGCCAGAAAGCCCGATACACGTGGAGATGGGGTCTGGTACAGTGGAGCACTAGACTACACTTCATGGCAGTGAGAAGGGATGGCACTGTTAGACTCGTTCCAGTCACCTAAATAGAGGCAAATGTCCTCGTTCCCAGTGCTAGTATGCCATACGCAAGATCCATCATCGTAGCTATTTAAACGAGCACTTTGATTGATCCGTCTTTCTCACCTCGGCCAGGTTCGAGCCCAGCTGCCCTGCACGCTTGATCCAGGCCTAGACTCGAGTTAGTATGCAGCGTTGGATTCCGTGGGAGTGTGGAAAACTCACCTCTATGACGGAGTCTTTGAGGTGCCGCTCTCTGCTCAGGATGAAGAGCGTCTTAAAGTTGCTAGTTTGCACAATGGCGATATCTCCCGTGTAATCTTGCGACAGTGTTAGTGGCCAGCTAACATAGAGGTTAAAGATCAGGTCCGAGACTGACCTTGAACAATGTAGTTTGGGCCTGGGCATTCTGGGGTCGGCTGTCCAGGGAACTGCACGTGGTAGGCTCCGCTCACACCATAAGTCGAGGCTGCAAGCGATGCAGTCCCGATTATGTTCCGGGCTCTGCCATTTATCTCACAGGAGTTGTTGACCCGAATGGTCCCGTCGGTCTTGGCCAGTTGTCAGCCAAGGCGGCGTGCCCCATCACGCGAGAACCTCACATTCAGCTTGTAATCGGCGTGGATGCATTTGCATCCCGCCGTGAACGGGGCCAAAGTCCCGGCGACCTGAAGCAGAAGTATGAGATGGGATTCAAGGCGCTGCCTGTTTCTGAGCAAAAAATACCTGGTACCAGCGGCCGACGTACGAGCTGAGCTGAAAGGCGATGTCCGGCTCTGGGTAGAAGCACTTGCCGTCCCATCTCGCGGGAACCGCATTGATGGACTTTGCCGCCGGCATTACCTCTTGGTATTTGGCCGCGAGGGCCAGGCTGGCGAGACTGGCGAGAGTTGGGACGCGCATTTTGGGTGCTTTTTGTGAGAGTCGGCGTGGCTGTTCAAAAGTTGCCTCAGCTTCCAGTCGGGTCCACGCTCCAGGCCAGGCTTGATGTCTCACCGGCTATTTGTATGGCGCCCCGACTATAGTCATGTGCCGTAATGCCTTGCAAGCCGAGGTTATGTGCCGTGTTTACGAGCGTATCAGGCCACGTCGAAGTCTATGATATCTTTGCGGGAGGAGAAAGCGGCTCCGGGCCGGCCTCTCAGGTAGGTGGCAACATGTAGCCGCGTAGCGGACTTTAGTGATGTCACTGTCTCATCCTCCCTTGGAACTCCCTTCACGCCCAACTCTACAATTTCATCGTAATGGGCTTTTCAATGCATTTTAAAAAGCCTGCTTTTGATTTCAGGCGTGGACTGGAAGATCTGTCTTGGCGTTGGCACAAGTCCGCTGCACCGTACCATCCCCATGCCCAGGTGGGCAGGGAGTCTCGCGAGCATTGTAACCCCATGTTCGAGCCGGGACTCACGATTACAGTAATTTTCTGTCAAGCTTTCTCCAAATCAGGATATTTCAAATGTCCGTAAATCTTACCGGCCGTGGAAGAGGCTCATTGTGAGTCTTTGCTGCTGTGCACCGCAGACTCACTAGCAGAGCTGTTGTCACTGAACCTCCTTTTCAAGTTTTTAACGGACCGTTTATACTATCAAGAGCTTCATATATATATAGTAAAAATATTGCTTCTATAAAAATTCTTTTATTACTAGCTCTCTAGCTTTACCTTTTAAAAGTAATATAGATATATACTATTTGTTTTATACGCCTTTATTAATAATTAATTACTATATAATTTCTCCTAAAGTGAGATTACTAAGCTAAGTTCTCTATATCTTTAACGGATCTTATTGCTTAACCCCTACTAGCTACTAGACGCAGTCGTCCCGGACCTAGCAGTTAGAAAGATAGCGTCTAGTGCGATTTATAAGATCCTCGTGCTTAGGGAAATCGATTTCCTCTCCTGGGCCGTATATACACCACCCGCCGACTTGCTCCGCTGTAACGTGCCTGTTCTCTAGTAAGTCCCGCTGCACCCCGATATTTCCGGCCACAAGCATGTATGGCCGCCTGGTCCCATCGTCTTCGGTTAATTCAAGGTTTAAGACGGAGTAGCTTACGGGGAAGTCGTATATACTGCGAGGAGAGTATATAACCCCGCCTACAGTCACGCCACCTGGCTTATACGCATGAGACATAAGGCGACTATCAGGGCCCCAGAAGTAAAAGGCGTTAATCCAGCCGGTAATAGCATCGGGGCCTAGATCAAAGTCTCAGGGTTGTACTTGGCGAATGATCTGCGTCCAGAACTCCTGGATTTCCTGGCGTTTTGGGTTAATATATGTCTCGACCAAGCGGCCTAAGACGGGCAAGAGGCTTCTAGCATATGCCTCAAGCTGCCACTCCCAATGCCGGAAGCTGCTTATATTCTCGACTTTCTTAACTAACCGTTTCCAGTCTGCCAGGGTAGCGGTAAGCGTAATTGTTAGAGAACCACAAGTAGACTTTTCTCGGCTTCCCTGTAATAGCCTCTGTTTACAGCGCGTCTTAGGGTAGTCTTCCCTCATACGTACATGTATGCTCTGTGGATAGCCTAATAACACAACCATAGCTGCTAGCTCGTCCTCTTCTAGGCTACTGCGGAACCCGGGCTTAACCACTCCGCGATTTTCTCACCTAGGTACCAGTGATCGGCCAGGTATTTCGATATACTTTTCGTTAATTGTGGTTCTATCCAGTCGCGGGGGATTGGAATAGCGCTATACGGCCGCCTATCGATCTCAAAAACATCGTATGTCGGATTTCGATCTGCGGCGTAGAGGCTAAGTTGGCCAAGAATCTCGCGCCAGACCATGTCCGGGGTAATGATAATGTCTTGGTTCCTCGCCCACGACTGCATAAGAGAATAAACAAGGCTTGGCGACGGAAACATCGTTCCCAGCCGGAATAAGTTATCTTGGCTTGTGCCCCAGCCAGCCAAATATGATGCATTAACGGCCCCCTTCTTAAGCTGAAAGGTACTCTCACGAAGCAGCTCCGTACTCGATCCTATCATCTCATCGCTATGAAACTTAGGATCGGCTGGAGGCCCGGGCATAAAATCCTTCTTTGACTCGATCTTAAGCCAGGCGTGAGGAGGATCTTCCGCCTGCGAAAAGCTGGCGAGCACTGCTAGCCCGAGCAGCTTAAAGCCGTTTAAGATCAGCTTTCTTCCTCTGGCTGTCGACAGGAGCTTAGTTCAATTGATAGAAAGAATCGCTGCGCCTTATGTTTCGCTGAGAATAGGTTATCGGATATGAGCTCTCGCCCGGTCCTTAGATATCCGTTGAAGTTAAGGGCTCTAAATTTCTTATAGGCCGAAAAAGTCTCTACCTTTCGACTAATAATACCTTAGGCTAAACAAGCTTAATTAAAAAAGCTACTTTTCTATTTATATCGCTAGCTGTAATAAATTGTATTTCTGTATATATATAACTCAGGCTTATATAGCTGAAGCTTATAGTTAAGGATCTGTTTAATCTATACCTTCGCGCGTAACCTATTACTTAAGATAGGGGTGTAAATGCTGTTAGGGGCTCAATAGTTATCATATCTTATACTAATTATAATAGGAGCAGTCCCTATATTCGTCATATTCATAAATGTCCGATTGCTAGGTCGCATATCTGAACAGTGAAACCACAACGACAGCCGTGCCAAGCAATCTGGAGAGTACTAGTCAATTGATGAGAATTATCTCAAGAACAAAAGAGGATTGCAGTGGAACCAACGATAGTTGGCATGCGGGGGTCGCCGTCTGGCAACTCGCAGACTTCGAACCCAATCACTCTCCCTCTACCGCTGGACGAGAAAGCGGTCGCAATAGGCAGCGCTAAGTCTCCGAAGAAGAGACGTCGACAGGGTACGCGCCCAGATATCGATAAGCTGTAGGTCCGCGAGACCACGAAGCCACGATACGAGGACGATACGGGTTCTCTAGGCCAACGTGGCCAAAGCAGGGCATTTTCACAGCATGGCCTACGACTAGCAGAGGCCGAAGGTTACGACGTCGTGCTTATCCAGTGTCGCAACGAGCCCAAAGCCATGTAAGCCGCCCTAACAGAGCATCTAACATACAAAGTTGGTGGGGGGGCGTGGCGGGGTAACTAAGCTATAAGCTACGTACTTTTGGGGTGCTGGCTAGTGGAATCGCAATGATCGGGGTATATATTGCATGAATGTAGGTATGCATCCAGTCCTTTTTGTTTTCTTTTGTTCCTCAGATAATTCTCATCAATCATTTGGCCTTATAGTTCTGCATTCTCCTTGATCATTGTCAACCCCTCCCTGATGTAATGCCAATTACGTGACAGCACTCTATAGCAGGTTAGACAGTGCAGTCTATAAAGGGAGGATTTCTAGTGCTATGTCATACAAGGGTTGTCGGTCGAGCTTTACAGGTACAATATTATCACCAGTAAGCTAGATAACCTCATGAGCAACCGTCAGCCTATGTCTTTTTATCTGCAATGAGACCGAGTTTGCGCTAAGCATGGCTTATGACTCTCTCCATGTTGGCCGCCTGCTATTACCATCTTACATGTAGCCATCGACTAGAGAGAATGTGTCGTATATAGGGCGAATTACCATATTCATTACTCATTCTGTCGGATGCATGCATGGTTCGCCTGCTTATAGTAAGACCAAGTCAGCCGCATTAGGCGCCCGCCGCCTTCTCTGCCTTGGCCATGAACCTCGTCTTTGCTTCCGGGAGCACCTCGGCGAAGAGATTGTTGAAGTATCCGTCGACATTCTTCTTGATCGACATCATGGCCGATTTTTCGTCCCCGCCCCGGCCGACGAGGTCGTAGTAAACTGTGTGGTTGATTAGATGGGCCGCTCCGTTAAGCACGATCTTCTTGATTCCCCCCCCGATCTTGCTTGATATCTTGGCAACCATGTCATCGTATTTGAAGTTTCGCCGGATGAAGCACTCTACTTCGGTCGCGTAGTCCATCTGCTGGTACCGGTCGTGGCACCAGACATCGGTGCCCAAGCAAGACTCTGCATCTTTCTCTTTTTGCGCACAATTACCGCTGGTCTTGGGCAGCTGGAATGGCGCGGCATCTCTTGCGTCGTAGCAAGAACTACGCTCCCTCACACCATACTGGCAGATCTGCTCCGTCCCGACGCATTGCTCCCTCTCGTCAACTTCAACAGATTCTTTGGTGCAGTCGTGGCCAGGAGCGAACCAGACGGCTTTCTTCGTGTCCTGCGTGGGCCGCTTGCGGAAATCTTCGCACTGTTCCGGCGATTGATAGATATTGATCCTGCTCTTGGCCTTGCACCAAGCCTTTGTTCCGACACAAGCCTCGGAGAATTCCGCTCGCCATCCCGACGCGTAGCAGTCTAAGGATTCGGGCTCGGAGAAGGGAGGGTTCTCGCGTGAATTCAAGCACGCCCAAACCTCTTCTTTATCAATTGAAGACCCGTTGCAGAACTTCTCCGTGCCTATGCAGTCCTCTTTCGGATCTCCGAAGCAATTGTTAGGGTTTTCGATGAGAAACCTTTGCTTCTTGCCTTCCTTGGGGGTCTCGTCTCGGTGAGCCAGGCAAGCTTCAGCCGTGCCGTAGGAATGGACTCTTGCTGTGGCGTTGCAAAATACTAGAGTTCCCACACAACGCTCATCGTCACGGTTCAATTTTACTGCATCGAGGCAGCCCGGAGATAATCTTTCGAACCATTTTCCCTTGGGTCGGGCTGCGTAACACTGCTTGCGCCTTTTCTGTTTGGCGATTCTAGAGCAGACAACATCCGTTCCGTCACAGGCCTCGATGTCCTGCAGGCAATCGGTGTTGATATACTGCCAAGCTGTCATTCCAACCCGGGCTTCGAAGCAAGCATCCTCGCTTTCGTACCCGTCGATATCTCTATAGTACTTAGGCATAGCGCACCAGACTTCAGTTCCGAGGCAGGGCTCGTCGCGTTCGTGACACTTGCTGCCGGGTTTAAACCATGGCGGATTTTCCCGCGGTTGCCTGGGCTATTGCAGACCTTAACGTTCTTGCACTGTCATGTTGGAATGAGAACTGCATGCATCCCCAGCCCTACCTGCACAAGCTTAGCCTCCTTGGCGCTGGTCAAAGCCACGAGCGAGAGGAAGAGTAAAGCTGGGACAACCGACATGGTAGCCATGATTTCAGAATGGCAGACGGATTTTGATGTTCTGAAAGTGAAGGATGATTTTGAAGACCAAGAATTGTATCTGGTCTTATACGTTTCTAATACCTCGCATCAAGAACGTCTGCATGCATTGTGGTGGAGTTACCAAACAAAACCTGACAACCTAAACCATGACAAGACATAATTCAGTCCCACAAGTCCCTCGGTAGGAAATCGGCGCCGGTCTATCGGTTTAGGCCCCTGGAGGCCATAAGAGTATCTTGTGGGGCAAATTGCTGCCCGGGATCCAGTTAACCTAGATTTACGCCTTGCCCCTTGTCTGGGGGAAAGTCTTGCTGCGTATGCTTGTAGTCCGCGTGACATCGGATTATCCAAGGCCGCCACCGGCGGTCAACATACGTTTTGAAGCTCCATCACCTGGAACCTAGATCGAGTATTATTTATATCGCCAATTGCCGCAAGGGCATCGTCCCAGTCTATACGGAGCGCCTGTAGATACTTTGTTTCCTCCGCCACATGGCGTAGTCATCTCGCATCGTTTCTGTCTTGCCCCTGTTTAGAAGCCGTCGTAGTCTCTGGATGGGGCTGCTTTGATGAGCGTTACGATCGAGTCAATATCAAGGCGCGTAATCCCAATCGACATACCTAGGTAGCTAGAGAATGCTTTTTCTTGGGGCAATTACCGACATATGGGCGGAGAAATCGGTCTGGCCGCGCTCCAAACTCAGGAAGTACACTCCTACCCCTGTAAGATTGTAATTTCGTGACTTTTAGCGGAGTTAACTGC
>NJEV01000228.1:737-28716 GCA_002591385.1 Cordyceps sp. RAO-2017 | reverse complement strand
GCGACGACGCCGCCGCGGAAGACGCCGCTGGCGCCCGGCACCGCCGTCAGCGCCGCCATGACGCCGCCGCCCGTCAGCGACTCGGCCACGGCGACCGTCTGGCGCGCCCGCGCCAGCAGCCGCACCACCTCGCCGGCCACGTCGCGCACCGTCTCCGATCTCCGCTGCTCCACCGCCTCCTCTGCCGACGACGACGCCATCCGGGCCCAGGCGACGACGACGGACGACGACGACCTTGGCGACGCGGGGGGGCGGGCTGGCGGGTTAAGATGGGTTTGCCTTCTCTCCGGTCGCCTGGCGCACGAGACGGGTTTCGAGCCCTGGTTCGACGAGCTCTTGCGAGGCTCAATGGTCGTCGCTCGTGTTCTGTTCTTGGAGGAAAAGCCTGATTGGGTATAGCTTCCTTGTAGATTTCTCGGTGGAAGATAAGATATGACGGACGGGTGTGGATACAGTACTCGTAACGGCATAACGCTTAGAACGCTATAGCGATTGATGGTTTATTTATAGAATTAAGCTTAACGGGTAGTTGTTTATCCCGCTAAATAAGATTTGCGTAGAAACATAGACCCGAGTCATCAGTCTACTCGATATAAAGCTTCCGACATGATTCACGCCGAGAAAAAAAAAACACATGCGCTCGTCGGACCACGATCCTAGGACCTCGTTATACCGGACAAGACATACATACGTACGTCAGCTCACTGTCCAGACATGCATCGACCCCGGGCCCAGCTGCACCTCATGACGTAGGGGGGGGGGGGCCTCATTGGACGCCTTGGACATGCGGTTCTCGACATGATCAGCGGCCTCCCGGCCGGGGGGAGGCTGGGAAAGGGTCGATACTAGACAGCCTGCGCCAGCCGAGATGGACGACGGACGAGCGCCCCGTCGGCAAACCCTGCGCGAGCACAGCAGCCGGAAGCGATGGACGGCCTCGAAGCGCTCGCCTGGTCGTCGCTGGACGAGTTCCAGGAGTTCTGCGACCAGCGGGCGGGCGGCGCGGGGCGGTCGTACGACGCGCTGCGGGTGCGCGAGCCGGCGGCGGCAGTCGACAAGGCGCGGCTGGACGAGGAGCAGCTGGGCGGCTTCTTCGCGCCGGCGCGGCGAGAGTTCCGGCTCGTGCACATCAAGCGCCAGGCGCACTCCAACGTGCTGGACATCGGGCGGGCCTCGTTCACGCGCGTCTTCCGCGCGTCGGGCTGCAGCCCCTGCGCGCTCGACCTGATCGCGCAGGACTACGACGGCTTCCACCACTTCGCCGGCCCCGGCGCCGGCTGCTGCTACTACATCGGCACGGCCTGGTACGCGCTGGTGTGGACGTTCCGGCCCGACGACGGCAGCACCAACGCCGTCTTCATCCACCGCCGCGGCGACCGCACCTACCAGGGCTTCGTCCGCATCCTCGACACCTACGCTCGCTACCTGCTCACGCCCGAGTCGCTCATCTTCGTCTCCGTCCTGCACCAGATCCGCCTGTCGGACCTGGAGACGGCCGAGCGCGAGGCCATCACCATCCGCCAGATCGAGAACGCGACCGGCTACCGCTGGAACCCCGAGCGCTCCGCCGCCGCCGCCGTCTCCGGCTCCTGGGGCGGCCCGCAGTTCCAGATCGCAGACGTCGCCCACTGGTCGCAGAAGGTGGGCGAGATCCTCGGCCACGTCTCCAACAAGATCCGCCACCAGAACCTGGCCCTGTCGCTGCTGGCCCACCTCGCGCGCGAGTTCGCCGCCCGCCTCGAGCGGCCCGCCGACGACGACGACGACGGCCAGACGGGGCGCGTCGAGGACCTCTGCGAGGCCATCCCCGTGCTGGAGCGCAAGGTGCGCGCCTACGAGGGCTACCTCCTCTTCCTCCAGGACCGGTCGAGAAACCTCTCCTCCGTCGTACGTGGAAAAAAAAATTTGTTTCTCGGGCCCTTGTTTCGTGTTTGGTCATGGTTTCCGTGGCCGGCTCTGACTTTGTTCCGTCTTCAGCTCTTCGCCATCCTCACCCACAAGGACGCCGTGGCCGGCATGCAGCTCGCCCAGACGAGCCACGAGCTGGCCGAGACGGCCCGGCGCGACACGTCGTCGATGAAGACGCTGGCCGTCATGACCATGGCCTTCCTGCCCGGCACCTTCTTCGCCACCCTCTTCGCCCTGCCCTTCTTCAAGTGGGAGCAGCCGGCCGTGGTCCAGGACAGCTTCCGCGTCTACCTCGCCTTCACCGTCCCCTCCACGGCCGTCATCTTCCTCGTCTGGCTGGCCGTCACGAACCGGTCCCTGCTCACGCGCTGGCTCGGCCGGAATTGCGTCCGAGAGCCGGTCGGCCCGCACGCCCAAGACGCCGCCTGCCGCGGCGACGCCGGTAAAGAACGCGTCGAGCCGCGAGGCCGATACTCTCTCGCCTGAGGGGCGCTGCTCGCCTTCACCCACAGTCGTCCCCACGGACGCAGAAAGCAACCTCGAGCTCGAGGGGCCAGCGGAGTAGGTCGGATGTTCGAAACAGCGGAGACGTGTTGCTTCCCTGAAGACTCCGTATATGAGGTCTTGCCCCGGTCTTGATCGTCTTGTGGCACCCCGCGCTGGTGGAGCATCTCAGACAAGGGACGCCTCTTCGAACGGTGGCGGTAGCCGCAAAGTCGTTGGAGGCGTAAAGGATTGAACGGCTCTCCCTACTCAAAGAACTCGATGCCGTGGGCTGGAGCACACTACACGTGGGGGAGAAGAGATATCATGGATAGCAGCCGGTACTCGCCAGCCGTCAGGGGTCACTACGGCCTTACTTTATTTATACCCAAATCACCCGCGGAGTTTTAAACTCCGCGAGGGAACATAGTACAGGCTTGAAACAATCCAAGTTTCCCACCACGCATGTAGGTACAGAATAGCAACTCGAAAGCACGGTTTAGGGTCCAAGCCGTTCTACTGAATGGCTGGCTGCTAGGACACGATTGTACTCTTATGTAGAAAGTGCACGCAGTGCGGGCACGCTCGTGGCTCAGAGGGTCATAGGCAGCGTTACGGTCCACATGACGAAGGGTGGGCAAAATAAAGTTAGCTTACTGACTTTCAAGACTCTTCGCTCGCCTTGCATTCAAGGAAGCAGACGCAGTTATTATCCACGCGGCCTATATTCCTCATCTCAAACAGGACCCAATGCCTCCTCTTCCTAGGCTGGTCGCTAAGCAGCTTCTTTTAATGTCAAATGCCCCAAGTCTCGTAGGGGTTCCTCCATTCCTGCACGTTTTGGCGACCTCGGGCTCGCCTTCTTGTTCTAGTAGCATTTGAAACCCTGTTACTATGGGTTCAGTATTATTAGGCCTTAAACCACATGCAGCTATCACTTAAATAAGGACAGAACATTGAAGATAATAAGACTTCAATTCAAGTCTAGCATGAGCACATGCTTTATATCTTCGGAGACTATGGGAACCTATATGGCAGGAGCGCCAACATTTATAAATACGTGTTAGTATCAAGTATTATACTATACGTGTTCCTCGATTACATATATAAAGTGGAACCATCGCACCAAATCTTGCTAGGGCTCTCTGAGGACTTCAACGAGGATTCGGCCTAACAACCGAGTCTGGCTCTACGTCTCCTAACGATAAAAGTGCCTTTTAACGGTTGTCTGATAACAACAAGGCAGTCTGAGTATTTCTCCTACTATTCCTGACGAGATAGGGAGAACGAATACCGTTACTAGATATATCGCCTGGCTAGACTGAGTGATGGGCTGTTGGTGCCGAACAGCTGGCCATATTTCGAGGCTGGCTACCGGCGAAGGGGCAAGGCCGCGTAGGATCGACGCTGTGCCATTCCTTCAACGTCGGCGCCCTCTAGGATGATTCGGCTGCCAGCATGATCCGCGGCCCCGGCTTCAGACCGGAAAGGAACAAGATCCCGCGTTTTACATATGCCATAAAAAAAAGTCAACCAATGCTGTTCGCGCCTGATGATGGCTCGTCGTCGTGACTGGCCCGTTGAGCAGGATCTTTGTTGGTTTCACAGCCCCTGGGGGCGGCTGTGCTACGCTTTTCGCAACTGTGTGACAAAGTTGCCTCCCCCTTTTCTCGCGGCCACGACGTCCTACGACTCGTTGATGACACAAATATACATTCGTCCAGTTTATGAATACAAACCTTAACTTAGAGACGGCTATGCTAACGTCGTGGCGAGTGCGTGTTGAGGGCCATAGGCTCCCGCCCCCTTCTTCCCTTGCGACGACATATTGTTTGTTGTGCAAATGCATAACTGCCTCCAAGTTTAGAGGCGGCGATGCCATTGTTTCAACGAGTAGATGCAAAACGCCGTTGGCTTCCAGCCCTAACCTGTTTTGTCGCATATAAGGGACAACTCGTCAACTACGGAGGAGAGGGCGGTATGGCTGCCGAAGAGATATATCGTCCTGTAGCGCCCCGGCGGACGATGAGTATTCAATGTTCTTCGGCATCTGCAGAGACCAGACGCGACCTGTACATCCTTAACAAGTCATGATGTCCAACTCATCCGCATGGGCGCAGGCCTCGTCTCACGCCCGGTACCGAGTTCGTCTGGGCACCTGGACGGACTGGTCTCGAGGGGGCGCCGTCCTGGGCGCGACGCTCACGCTCAAGCGGGAACACGGCTCGCTGCTCATCGCATTCACCGCCTTCTTCGTCAGCGTCGTGTCGACCAGCTTCTGGCGGATTGCCCGCCTCGTCCTGCACCGGCTCAACTCGACCCGGGCGCCGCGCGATGCCCTCTATCACCAGCACCAGGTCCTGCTCCGCAACTCGGTCACTCCCGCCTCCAGCCTCTGGGCCCTTTCGCTGCTCGGCTGGGCCTGGCGCCGGGATGGGCGGGACGGACTGCTGCGCATGCTGCCCTCGATGGCGTCGGCCGTCATCTGCATCTGCATCTTTACCACTGCCGGTGGCTTTTCATCGCAGCTCTCGACGGGGATCGGCAACGCCGTCTTGCTCGATAGCAGCCGTTGCGGCTACCCTGCCTCCATGAACAGACTGGCGAACGTAGACAGGGACGTCACATTTAACTTGTTGTCCTATTACACACAACACTTGGCAGATTCGGCCAACTACGCCCAGCAGTGCTACTCGGCCGAAAGGTCTGGCATGTTCGACTGCGCATTCTTTGTCAAGGACCGTTTGCCGACCACAGTCAACGGCCAGGCCCCCTGCCCTTTCGAGAGCAGCCTCTGCCGCAGCAATACCTCTAACCTACTTCTCGATACCGGCTTACTCGATAGTCAACATCTTGGCCTCAACTCTCCCCCCGACGAGCGGTTCCTCTTTCGACTCGTCCTACACTGCGCACCACTTGTGACCGAGGGATACAGTCTCGGCTTCTTGTCGCCTTCTCACGCCGTCACCGAGTACTACTACGGTTATTCTGGTCCAATCGAAGTGCCACGACAAGTGCCAGACAATCTCACTCTGCGGGTCGAGAGTCAGTTTGACCAATACAACCGCCAGCCGGAGTCCGTCTCCGAGATGACTCGAAGTGCCCGCTTTGCTTTACGGTAGGCTTCTCTTTATCTGTTGGCCTTTCCGCCTCACGGTCGAGTCAACACCTAATAGGTGCGGGGAGTATCGATGCATCTGCATGCACTAACTTCTTATTGGCCCCCGCAAGAATATTCAACGCCTTTGTCTCCGAGGGCACCACTTACAAGTATACTTCTGCCGATGAGGACGAATTTATGCCGATTCCCCAGCTTTCCAGGCCAGATGGGGATTTGATGTTGGTGTTCCTATCGGGAAACGGTGTTTTGTTTCTGGAGCCAAGTCCCGATCCCTGGTACCGAGGCAGTTTTATAGATGGCAGCCAATATTACTATATCGGTGGTCATCTCATGCAGCACCAAGTCTACTACGCGGAGGAAGCGGCATCTCCGATGGGATGTCTCCGGCAGTTCCAATTCTGCTATGCCTCCCACCACTGTGGACCTTTGGCTAGCTTGGACGATGCCACTGTCGGGGCCTGCCGCCTCGACGACAAGACGGACATGAAGACGATCAGCCGCTTCAACTGGTTTCTGAATTCCTTGGGGGATGGGGCGATGCTTCCTTCGATCCCCGATTACCTTCAAGGCGACTCTCTTCGGTCTAAGCAGTATCTGAACGGAAAAATCATCCACAAGGCGCTGAAAGACCAATGGCAGAGTGATGTTACCCATTGGTGGGCTACTATGCTGGCAAATATCCAGGCAACCTTCGTTTCAATAGCCGCCCCGCCAAGGGAACTTGAGCCGTTTCTTGTCCGACCGACCGACCAGTACAGCCAAGATATGTGCAATAACCAGGTAAAAATCAATGTTCCCGGCCCTCTTGCTACCCAAGCTCTCGTCCCGTTTCGTCGGCTAAGCAGAATCTCCATGTGCTAATTGTCGTCTAAGGTCAGAAAATCTTGAGCACGCAATACACCTCTTTCAGTCTCCTTGGACTCTACGTTACCTATCTCGTGGGTGCTCTGATTATAGGAGCCTCATACGCCGTGGAGCCTATCGTCGCATTCATAGCACGCCGGCGGCGTAACGAGGACCACCGATTTCTCGAGTGGACCGCCAACGAGACGCTGCAGCTCCAGCGCGCCGCTTACCAGGGCGTCGGATCCGGCACTTGGACCGGATTCACGAAAGATGTTCCCAAGACCAAAGGAGGAGAAACTCTTGTCGACCTGACGGCTGTTTACGCGGAAGTGGGTAATAGCGAGGCGCCGCCCGGATATGAAAACACAACCATCTTGCAAGAGCAGCATGCATCAGTGCGGCAGCATCACTCGCTCCACATGGAGGAGCTGGAGGGCCATCAACAATGATCGATCAAGTGGTAGATTCTTCGGCCTGAGTTACGTCGGACGAAATTACGGGAAAACATGTTAATTGCACAATAAACGGCAGTATAAAATCTAAAGGGAATAGAAGGAAAGAAGAACACATCTGGCTAGACGGACGACATATGTTGATGTATCTTGCAGCAGGGGGGGAGAAGCCGGTCGTGCCCTGCTTAACTCTCAGAATCAAGTAAACCAGAGGAATAGTTTGAACGATATTTTCATTATCTGGGGCTTACATGTAACCAGGCTATAGATATCGGGGAGGCTTGGGATACGCTGTCGTTATCAAGGCCCCTTCGTCGTGCTGTGAAGTCTTCGACGCACCAACGTGAGATCTCGCAGTGACATATATATGTATGGGACTAGCATAAAGCCCCGGAATAGGGGCTTCAATGTTCTACTTATGCGTCTATGCCAGAATTCTTTGGTCCACCAAAAAGGAGGACTATATCCAGCTCTCCTTCATACGGCGAGGAGGATATGTGTCACCTCGTTTTGCTCGAAATCCTTGGCTGCGAGTGGAGGTTGGCGATGGCTTCAACCCGGAGGCATGAAGTACTCAACCTCAACTTGACCCAGAAAACGCGTGGATTAGGATCTCGAGTCCAAAACCCGCATCTGAGAGAAATGCCAGTGTGCTGTGGTTTTTTGATGGTGGGAAGGAGTGGCTTGAGCACTTGAGCCCATTTCATCTATGGCCACGAATGGCCTATATGACCACTTGGCATTACGATGTCGACCACGACGAACAACTGGAATAAGCAGCGATCAACTGCGATGGAGAGTCGGACCCGAAAGCGCGGAGAATGGGTAGACTCCTGCTCTTCACGGCGCAAGTGACGCGGTCAACTTCGGGTTAGAGGGCACTTGGGCAAGCGGATACGCTCGATTTCTCCCTACAGATGGAGGGCCGAGAACACAAAGGAACTACAAGTCCGAGTGCGAGCTGAGTGGCATCGCCTTACGTTCAATGCTTACCCGCTCCCTTAAGCCTCCCTGTTATGTGTGCCGTGGCGATGCCGAATGACGAAATAGCTGGTAGTGTCTCACCGTGGAGGGCGCCGTCCAATGTAAAAAAGCGCGACGAGGGAGGAGTGCAGCTTCCTACAACCCTCAAGTTGCTACCCTTGTACTTGAAGTAGTGATCATGTACGGCAAGCTCTCATATATACGTATAGCGTCCTAACCTATTGGCAAAAGACAAGATCACTTAGCTAGGGCCGTGGCGGGCTCTCGAACTGGGACAATATAATAGCTTAGAGTTGTTGACAAAACGACTTGTTATTTGCCTAGCTGGCTTGGCTTGGCCTCTATAGGTACTCTACTTAGTACTCTACTCAGGTATGTTGCAGCGGGCGGGAGGTGTCTTAACCGGCCTCGAACCTTTGCCCGTCTTCGACGTATCATCCCGGCAGGTGAGGGACTTGCTTGCCGAGTAAATCTGCATAGCCGTTGCGCGGGATTTTGGCTACCTGAACCCTCAACAACCCATTTCAAGAGGAGGATCGTGTGAGTATTAACTAAAGTATTTAGGTACATTAAATGAACTCTGGCTAGGCATACGGACGTAAATACCAGCAAATGCCGAGAATCGCGCTAATAACCTTAGTAATCCTACAGTGATGCACAACTTACAAGTAACCCCCCTGCGCAGTACGAGCCAGTACCGTTACGAGTACCATCCAACGGTCACTTCGGATATAGATGTTTGTGCAGTACATGATCTTGGTGCCTTGACTGCGCATCTTGCTCTTCGGATGCTTCTGTCTTGCATATGTGCTCCTGTACGCAGCCTTACGCCGCTTCCACCAAGGCCCAGGCTCTTGTTCGAGAAGTTGGCGGGGGCGCGAGATTTGCTTCTGCGCGCAAGGAGAGAGGCCCCTTGCGGTCGTGCATTGGCGAGGCGCGGTGGGCGACGCAGGTACCTCCGCGCAGACACTGTGCTGCGTCGAGCCCTGAGAGGCTGAGAGGCACCGCTGCATCAGTCAGTCAGCCAAGTGCACGGAAATCAACAACCAGGTCGAGGCATGCAGAGGGGGGAGACGAGGGATCCGTACTGTCCAGGGTTCCTGTATTGCATACTGCATGCAGTCTAGGTAATAGGCATATGTGCACTGGATACGTGCCTGCTCCTAGCGCCCCCCCTCGCGGCCTTCCAGAATCCGTCTCTCCTCTCCACTGTGGGCGAGCGTCGACGCGGCCAGGGCCCGCGTCTCCGCCGCAGCCCCTGGCAACCCGCTGCGGGCGGTGACCAAAACACGGGAAGCCGTCGTGTCTCGGCTTGGCTTCCAGTGCTGCTCAGGGAGGGGAAAAAAAAAAAGATTCGTCGGGCGGAGCAGCAGCGGGCAGTCGGTCGGTGTACGGAATAGGGGTCCCTCAGCAGCCCCAACCGCCCTCCGCTCTGCTCTCTCCGGCCAGGCACATGCAAGACGCGTCCACTTCTGATAGGAGGTGCAGCAGCAGGCGCGCCGGGCACAGTGCGCACAGTGCATCTCCCGGGGCTCCATCGCGCCCTGGTCAGCGCCGCCGCTCCCCCTTCTCATTTCCTGCGCCCCCAGCGGCAGCCCCCTGGCCGGCCTTCTCTCGGCGCCCGGCGCAGGGACCGCAGCGATCCTGGTCGCCCATCGGCGCGGTACCTGGGCAGCTGAGACGGCCCGCCCGCCCTACAAGTACCCGCACGTGCTTCTGCCACAGTGCCAACTCCTCCAGGGCCCTGCCGTCCCTTGCTTGCATCGCCAACCCGCCCACTCCCCGTCCTCCTCCTCTGTTATCTCTCTCCCTCCCTTCTTTTCTCTCTCTCTCTCTTCCTCTCCTCTGCTGTCCAGCTCGTTAGCAGCCATCGTCCTCGAGAGCTCACTCTGCCCTCTCGCCTCTCCTTTTGCTCTCTCCTTCGTCTTACAGTGTCCGTCTGCCTGGCAAAACAAGAACAATTCTTCCGTCCCGATCGACGATCCCCCCCACCAACGCATCCAACCTTCAAAACACACCCCGCGGGTCCGGATTTAAAAAAAAAAAAATCATCCACAGCCCAGCAAAACATCGCCGCTTCGCCGAGCTCCGCTCCCTTCCGCGTCCTCGTCCGCGCCATGGCTGCTGCTGCTGCGACCTACAGGCAGTTCCTTGCGGCGCCCAGCTCGTCGCTGTTGGCGGACAAGGCCACGCTGCACTATGTCACCACCACCACCTCCTTCTCCGGCGCCACCGACATCCTCAAGCACCTCAACTCGCTGCAGAGGCAGGTCAAGAAGAAGAAGCAGCATGTCCTCAGCCTCATCGATGGCGCCAACGTCATTGCCCTCGAGGTCGACACCGACCTCGAGTTCCTGACCAGCGGCGGCGTCTACCTCCCAGGCCTCGACGACAATTTCCTCTCCGACCGCACCGCCCATCTATCTATCGTACGTCGATGCCGACCGCCACCAGTCTCCCTCCCTCCGTTCCCCTCCTCCTGTCCCCCCCTCCTCGGCAGCTCCGCCCTGCGCCCTGTGCTCGCATCCGTCCCGCTGACCCGAGTCAACCCTCGCAGATGCACATCGTCACTTTCGATAACGACGGCAAGATTCTGCAAATCCGCCAGCAATGGGACCAAGGCTCGCTTCTCAAGCAGCTCGAGATCATCGGCAAGACCGGCCGCAACTGGCCCATCAGAGACAGCAGGGACCAGCTCTCCATGATCAACAGCTGCCTCAAGGCCGTCGGCCTGGTTGCTGCCGCCAGCCGTGGCCACAATGATCTTGTCGTCCGAACGCGAGGCGAGTCGGCCAACGCACTGCGCGATCCCCACGCCTCGCTCGAGCTCTTCGCCCCGCGAGAGCAAATCGAGTCCGCCAAGCCGTCATCCGTCGTCTCGCCTTACGCGGGCAACCGACCCCGGCAGCGCGACTTCGCCGAAATCCTCGGCGACGAGCCCCATGGTGACGATGCCCACGCCGCCCATCGAGAGCGATCCCTGTCGCCCAGCAAGGCCGGCCAGGGCAAGAACTTCCAGCCCATGCGCATCTTCGAAGGACAAGAGCACGACGAGGAGGAGGAGGAGGAGACCAACGCCGCAAACCAGGGCAAGAAGTCCCACATTCGCCCGGATCCTCGCAAGTACAATCATTTCGACTTCGCCGACGGCTCCGATCCCCAGGACCGGCCCCAGACCGCCACCTCGCAAAAGGATCGCCCCAAGTCCAAGCACGACAGCCAGTGGTCCTTCGATGACTTCGTCACGCCGCAAAAGCCCAAGCCCACCAAGTCGTACCGCCACCAGGATGTCCGCAACTGGGATGTCGAGCCGAGCCACGACGAGGCCGGAAAACCCGTCGGCAAGGGCCGCCGCGACGCCGAGACGCACTTCGAGCTCCAGGACGACAGCGAGGGCCCGCCCCGTCAAGAGCGGCCGGGCGCCAAGCCGCGCGGCTCGACGCACAACGAGGGCCTCGGCCTGTACAAGGACAACCTCCACTCCGAAGACGCGACGCCGGGCCCCAAGCGAGCCCTGGGCAATATCACCAACCTCAAGGACCGCACAAAGGACTTCGACCCTCACTTCGCCATGGCGGACGACTCGCCCGATGCGGAGCACCAGCGCCAGCAGCACCTCCCCGAGGGCCGCATGAAGGCCGTCAAGATGATGGACGCCAACTGGTCCTCGTACGACCAGTCTCCCGCCGCCCAGAAGGAGAATCAGCCGCGTGACGGCCCGGCCAAGAACAACTCGCGCATCCACATCGCCGGCGACGGCATGGGCGCCAAGAAGGGCAACGACCGCGACTGGCTGTACAACGGCGGCGGAGAGGACAAGGACGGCATCCACATCGCCGGCGACGGCATGGGCGGCAAGAAGGGCACCAACCGGAACTGGATCTTCGGCGCCGACGATGCAGACCAGGCCCCCAAGGCCCCGGCCTCGCGCAAGGCTAACGTCTCGGCGGCCCAGAAGAGCCAGAAGAACTTTTGGGACTTTTGAGAGACGGGGGACGTGAGGAGAGAGACGAGACCGAAAAAGAAAGACCAGAAAAAAAAAGAAAATAAATCCGGGCATGCGCGGTTCGGGTTCCCGGCAAGAGAGTCCGAAGCTCGGCCCGGAGGCCAATGATGACGGCACGTCTTCACGCGGCTCATGATTGACGAGACGAGCACTTTGCCTGCCTTTTTTTACCCTTTGCATGGGAGACAGGCGGCCCATGATGCCAGCCCGGGCCGGAGCAGCACGTCGGCCATGACCCCCCGCGCTTGCGCCACGCGCCCCGCCTGCCACATCCCGCCTCTCTTTTGCCGTCATTTCTTGGCCCTCGCATCTGTATTCTTGTATGTACGTCCGCATATTGTGTGTGGCTCGCCGGGGGGGGATTTGCCTCTGGCCGGGCGCACCGGCGACGAGGACGGCTGGCCGGGCAGAGAGCAGATGCATGTAATAAAAAAAACGAAAGATTGCACATTACGGGGACGAGACGATGATGGGGGTTGCCAAAGGGCACACACACACACACACACACACACACACACACATATTTAAATATATCTCGCTTGCCCCCCGCCCTCGCCACGGGAGAGCCAATCTATTATGCGACGGGCATTGGATGTCGTGAGGCCAATCATGCGTCGTCACGCAAGAGACGCTGCCATTATTCCACACCAAAAGCCAGGATCTAACCCCCCCCATAGACGGGGACAGCAACGAGGAATCCGAATCCCCACAAGCGTCGGCCGGTCGCCAACTCCGAATAATTCAAGACGCGGCCCGCTCCGGGCAAAACGAAACGCCTCACGCGCGCCCGCCCCAGACGCTATATGTCCCACAATTCACCGGCGAGAAAGAGCATGTATGTACGTGCGGCAGGCGGGGGTTGTGGCTGCGGAAAAAGACGAGAACACCATACGAGAGGAAGATGGGGACGATATTTTGATTTTTTTTTTTTTTTTTTCAGCAGAGAAACTTGTAGAGCTTCTTCCAGCGCGGCCAGGCGGCGCGCTCGCGGCGCTCCTGGGCCAGGAGGATGGGCAGGTTGAAGTCGCGGCGGCCGGTGTCGACGTCGAGGTCGCGGACGCGGACGTACGAGGTGCGGTAGTAGAGCTTGTGCAGCAGGTAAAAGAGGACGACGATGGGGACGCCGACGTACTTGAGGAAGAAGTGCTCGACGCGGTCGGCGGGCATGAGCGGGCGGCCGACGGGGAAGGCGCCGACCCAGAACTGGGCGACGAGGACGAGGGCGTTGAGGGCGAGGCCGACGTAGGAGCCGAGCACGCCGACCTGCGAGTGGAAGGGGATGTCGTCGAGGCTGCGGCCGCGCAGGGCCCAGGCGCGGCGGAAGCGGATGTGGCAGAGGCAGATGGAGCCCCAGGTGAAGATGGTCGACAGGCCCGACATGGCCAGCAGCCAGTCGAGCACGGCGTACTGCTGCTGCAGGTCGGCCAGGAAGGCCAGCAGGCCGAAGACGACGGCGACGGCGATGGCCACCAGCGGCCGGCCCCGGCCGTCGACGTAGCCCAGCATCTTGGGCGCCTGGTTGAGCTTGGCCAGCGCGGCCAGCGTGCGCGACGAGCCGAAGACGGCCGAGTTGCCGACGGACAGGACGGCGATGAGGATGACCGAGTTCATGACCGACGGCAGGATGTCGATGCCGGCCGCCTCGATGGCGATGACGAACGGCGACGCCTTGGCGTCCACCTTGCCGCGCGGGTTGTCCGAGTCGTCGTCGAGCTGCGGGTGGTCGAAGCGGACCAGCAGCCCGACGAGCGTCAGGGCCACGACGTAGAAGAGCGTGATGCGCCAAAACACCTGCTTGATGGCCGTCGGCAGCGACTTGCGCGGGTTGGCCGTCTCCGCCGCCGCCAGCCCGACCAGCTCCGTCCCGCTGAAGGCGAAGGCGGCCGTGACGAAGACGCTGCAGAGCCCCTTGAACCCGTTGTTGAAGGCGCCCGGGTTGTGCCAGAACTCGCCGCCGATGTACCCCCGGTCGGGCGTCCCGCCGCAGTTGAGGACGATGCCGAGGAGGCTGCGGGGAACGGAGAACGAGCGTGTCAGCCCACACATACACTTTTTCTCTCTCTCTCTCCCTCTCCCTCTCCCTCCCTCCTTCTCTCTCTCTCTCCCTCTCCCTCTCCCTCCCTCCTTCTCTCTCTCTCTCTTACACACACACACACACACGCCACTCAGACGTTGAATCCGACTCACATGAAGCCGATAATGGCAATGACCTTGATGATGGAAAAGGTAAACTCGGCCTCGCCGTACCCCTTGACCCCAAACAGGTTGATAGCGGTGATGGCGACGAGGAAGATGCCGACGAAGATGGAGCTCGAGAGGCCGTCGTTCCAGTAGCGAATCGTCATGGCGGCGGCGATGACCTCGAGCGGCAGGACGGTCAGCCAATTGAGGGCGTAGCTGGCACTCGGGAGTCAGCGGGCGGCGCGCAATCGGGAAGGGGGAGGAGGCGTCGGCCGGCGGCAAAGGAAGACGACTCACTTCCAGCCCATGGCGAAGCCCCAGGAGGGATCGAGGAAGCGGGTGGCCCAGGAGGAGAAGGAGCCGGCGACGGGGAAGATGACGGCCAGCTCGCCCAGGGCTTGGCAGGTGCAGTAGAGCATGGCGCCGATGGTGAGGAAGGCGATGAGCAGCGAGGCCGGGCCGCCCGTGTGCAGCGACTTGCCCGAGGCGACGAAGAGGCCGGTGCCGATGGAGCCGCCGATGGCGATGGTCTGCAGGTGGCGGCCCTTGAGCTTGCGGGCCAGCCCCGCGTCGGCGGACTCGAGGGCGGCCAGGTGCAGGTCGTAGTAGGGGTAGCCGTAGCCGCGCGGGCGGCCGGCGGTGCTGAGGCTGTCGACCTGGCTGAGCGGGTCGCTGGGGAAGAAGTTGGTGTCGGCGTCGCGCTTGAAGCTGCCGAACAGGCGCTGCAGGCGGGGGGTCGCTCGGCGCTCGTAGGTGGGCTCGCGCATGCTATGGGAGCTGCCGTGCGTGAGCGAGTCCTCCTTGACCTCGAGCGTGTTGAGCGTGTTGAGCTCGATGTCGCGGTGCGGCGCCATGCCCGGCAGAGAGACCCGGCGTCGGGGCGGGGCGGGCGGCCGCGATGGTGCGAGCAGCTGCGGGTGGCGGGCAGGCAGGGCGTCGTCGACGTCGGTCGCGGCGGGCTTCGACGACTTTGAGGCTAGAAAAGGAGCGGCATCGTCGTTGGAGAAGGGCTGCGCTGTCTCGGCCGGACGACAGGCCGCTGGGGCAGGGCAGGGCTGTTCGAGAGGCGAGGCGAGGCGGGGGAGGGCGTTGGCGGGAGGATTCGACGCGCGGGCACGGCGGATTCGAGGGGGCCGTCCCTCTGATTGGGCACGGCTGAAGAGCAGGCGGTGATGAGGCACGTAAGCCGTGGCACCGTGACACCAGCCCGGGGCAGAGCAGCAGCTGAGGCGGGCGCGCGGGGGAAGCCGGGCGGAGCTGGTCGAGGCGGCGGCCGTGGCCGGCAGACGTGGTCGTGCTCGAGCGGGACGTTGGCCAACCGCCGGTTCAGCGGTCAAGGGCGGAGCGGAAAAGACGCATGGTGGACGACGACGACGGACCGTGATACGGATATAACGCGCATGTAGAATGAATGTATGGTGTAGGTATGGAGTATGTATGTATGCGTGTCGAGAGATGGCCGGATGGACGAGTTCGGCGGGGGAGGGGAGAGGAGAAGGGCAGCCCTGCAAATCAGGCACGACAGCACTGCCTACCGGTTGCCTGCCTATCTCAACTACCACCTAGGTACCTAGGTACCTTGGGTACCGGAGCACGGTACCTATCAGTCCTACGGTCTACCTAAATAAAGGACCTGGAAGCTCGAGATTCCCCCCCTACGGGCCCTGTCCAAGCGCGCCCCAGCCCACCCAAGCAGGGCGTGCCTTAGCGCTTAGCGAAGAGGCGCAGGGTCGCACAGCGCCTCCGCCCCCACGCCACAGCGGCTCCAGGCGCGGAAGCGGACCCAGCCTCAGCGCGGCTCTCGACGATCCCGCGACGGCCGGTCCAGGCCGTCGGCCGCCCGAACCGCCGACTCTCCAGGGGCCAAACCCTGCGTGCGGCGTCGGCTGCGGCAGATCCGGCCCCCTCCGCCGGACGCCTTCATCCCTTCCGCGGCGCCTGCAGGCTTACGGCCTACGGAGAGGCACAAGGCAGCCGTGACGATCGTCGTCGGCGCAGCGGCCTCTGTCCGCTGCACATGTCGTGATGCCCTCCGTGAAAGCACTCTCTCAAAAGACAAGACGAAAGCAGTGCTCTTCTCCCCTCGCGTCCGTATACTCAGACAGATAGACACACAGAACACAACACACCCCAAGACTGGTGGCCCCAACAGGAAGACGCCGCATCTCACGACTCCTCCGCGCTCTTGCGCTTCTTGGCCCCGACAATCTTCCCGCTCGCGTCTCGCGGCTTGCGCCTCCAGCCCGTCGAGAAGAGCGGGTTCATGTCGAACCGGGGCAGCGGATGCGCCTCCGTGTTCAGCACCACCTTGTCCAGCGGCAGCACCTCGTTTGGCGAGAAGAGCAGGTACATATATTTCAGCGTCTCGGCCTGCGTCGAAAAAAAAAAGAAAGAAAAAGTCAGCATCACGTCCATCCGCGGCGCTGCACGCGAACACACTGCACTTACCAGCCAGAAGCTCTCCATGTTGTCCTTGATGATCGGCGGGACGACGTTGGCGTTGCTGAGGCTCGTGAAGCCGCCGCCGTTCTCGACGGCCGTGTGGTTCATAAAGGACCGGAACATGTCCCACCCCCATTCGCGGTACTTGGCCTCGCCCGTGATCCGCCACATGTAGAACAGGCTCTCCACCGTCTCCGGCCGCTGCAGGTTGTGCACGTCGTTGCCCTTGACGCTAAAGTCCTGCCGCCACCCGGCCCCCGAGTCCGGGTCGGCCGGCGCCTCGTGGTCGGCCGTCTCGGCCGCCGGCGGCGACGCGATCTGGAAGTAGGTGATCTCGGCCGCGAGCCCCGTCGCCATGTACTGGTACATGCCCCAGCACGTCTGCATCAGCTCCCGCGCCAGCTTCATGTCCGCCTCGCTCCTCTTGGTCCAGGTCGGCAGCTTGCGAGCCTCGGCCTCGGTGAGGCCGCCTGTGGCCGCCAGCGCGATCGTCCCGGGCATGAAGCACACCAGGTGGTCCATCTTGGGCGACAACGCCCCGTCCAGGCCCTCGGGGCGCTCGCCAATGATAGTGAAGCCCGTCGGCTCCGTGTACGTCACCAGGTGCTTGCGCACGCCCTGCAGCGACTCCCTCCACATCTCCTCGTAGACGGGCTCCTGCTTGTTCGTCTGGAGGAACTGCTTGATGAGGTACTCGTAGTACGAGTCGCCCCGGCTGCCCAGCCGTATGTTGCTGCCGCGGAACTCGCCGCTGGTGGCGTAGAGGTAGATGGGCACCAACCCATCGGGCGCGTTGTTGTCGTCGACCACCTCCATCACCTTCTCCACCTTGTCCCAAAAGTGCTTCTCGCCCGTAAGCTTGGCCAGATACTTGAATTCGAGCTGCAGGCTCGTGGCCTCGGCCGTCGAGGACGCGCCCATGTCGGCGTGGGACGGGATGCCCACGTACTTTTCCAGGTTGACGCTGGCGTACGGGATGCCCGACGGCGACTCGAAGGCGGCCAGCAGCCGGTCGGCCAGGTCCTTGGCCTTTTCCAGGTACAGGTCCTCGCCCGGCGAGCCCGGGTCGTCCTCCTCCAGCGGCGCCATGTCGGGGAACTCGGTCGACAGGTAGTGCGCCGACAGCAGGCCGCCGAGCATGCGGATCGTCGTCTCGAACGTGTTGACGTCTTGGTCCTGTTCCCACGTCAACGACTTGGACAGCCACTCGCGCGCGCGGTGCAGGCGTCTCGTCTGGTTCATGAGCATCATGGTATCGAGCGAGTCGATGATGATCCAGCCGAGGCCCTTGGGGGCCATGTTCTTGGCCGTCTTCGAGTGCGGGTGATACTCGTCGTATCCTGCGAACCGGTCAGTTCACCCACGCCTCACGCCTCACGCCGCAGCCAGGCAGCGGAAAAGGGGACGGGGTCGACATACCCCAGCCGTAGCGCTCGTACGCGTCCCAGCTCAGCTCAAAGGCCTCGACGACGTGCTGTCGCCGCTTGTCCCAGTCGTCCGCCACCCCCTCTTGCGACAGGCCCATCCACGACCAGGTCGACGTCGATCGCGGTCCGCCACCGTGGCGGGAGAAGAAGCCCTTGAGGTACAGCAGGGCCAGGACGCCTAGGGCAACTATGCTCAGCATCCGCTTCCGCCTCCACCACGGCCGCCTCCGCATCGACGGTGCGTACGTGTACGGCTTGTCCTTGTACATGGGCAGCTCCTCGTTTTCGAACAGGCCGGCGACGCGGCCCTGGACCTCGTTGAGGATGCCGCCGCGCCTCGGCACCGACTTCCACGCTCGGTCCTCGAGGTCGCGGTGCGGGGCGGCGAAGTTGGGCACGTTCTTGGGGACCGAGAAGGACATGTCGAGGGCGCTGGCGCCGACCTGCGCCGCCGTATCTCGGATGTTCTGCGCGGCGCGGAGGGCCGTGGCTTGGACGGCGTTCTTGCGGTGGATGTCGAACGGATCACGGATCATGGGGCCGGCAGCCTCATGTCGGGATGGCGCGCCCGGGACCGTTGTCGAAGCGCCACGGATGATTCTTGCAGCGCCGGGCCCCGAGGCGGCAGGCGGGAGAAGGACAGACGGCCGAAGCGCGCGATGCCGGTGCTGGCGACAGACAGGACAGCCAAGCAAGAGGTAGGTAGGTACAAAGAAGTGAGGTCGATCGGTAAAAGGGGGGAGAGAGATGGAGATGCGGCCAATTCGGACACCAAAGCCGGGGCTGACGGCGGGAAGAAAAGGCGCTCGGCCGTCAGCGGAGAATCCCCTACTGCGGGAGTCCTTCAGGGGGGGGGGGGGGGGCCACCTTACAGTGGGTGTACCTGATATTCGCTATAATAACAGAAGAAGAGGCGCGGAAAATAACATCCCCATCATTGCATGTACATGCATAGGTAGGTACACAAGATGGATACATGCTTACATGCATATGTACATGCATACGTAGGTATGTAGGGGCTAATTTGGCCTTGGTAGCAAAAGCCGGAGGCCCAGGAACAAAATTGAGGGAGTGGGATGTCAGAGACCCTATCTATCGCCTAGCCTGTGCCTTCCTTCGTTGCCGTGCTCCTGCCACCACCATTTGAGCCTTCCAGTCCTGCCTTGCAGCGTTCTTACTACGATTAGCGTTAAGTCTGTAGACTGTGAGGACACTGTTGGCCTACCCAGGCATTTTTGGTCCTACCCAGGAAAGTGCCTTCTTGGTCTTCTTGGCCCGCCCCGTTGTTATCGTAGCTTGGTGTTTATGTGCATATATAGCTACTTATAAAAGATGGGTAGATGAATGTATGTATGGACATATATACATGCATATAGACACATGTATGTATATACATACTAGATGTATTCATATACATATATACATATATATATATACATAGCCGCTAGCAGGTTGAGAATTGGCTGTCTATAAGGATCAGTTTGTGAATAAAGACGGAGGATCCCCCAGAGGATGATTAGAGGCTGGTCGGTTCTTTGGAGAATAACTTCGGCTACCGGAACGAGCCACTACCAGGGCTTAAATGTTAATTTATTAAGTAAAGCTAGGAATATAGGAGAATACGTTAGTAGGTAAGCGACTTTCTACTTTACTTCTTTAATAGGTAGGTAGTTAGCGCGTATCTACCCTTAAGTCGAGCGGCAATGAGCTAGATTTATTCTGGACTTTTGCCGTCGTATTCCTACAGGCCGCATGGGCGTAGGCGTGGGCGTAGGCGAGTAACGCCCGCCGCAGGCGCCCCCGGAGGACCCCCGGAGGGAAAGTAAAAGAGATCTATTAGATACTTATATAGGGAGGCAGCGAGAGAGGCTACCTAGCTTTTCTTACCGCCTAGGGACAGTTTACTGGGCATGCCGCTGGCCCCTATTTTATGCGGTTGCGCCATCCTCGGCGCACGGCCTTTTCTGAGCTTGAGCATCAACCGCAAGTGGCTGCTCCGCTTCGTAGCCGGCAACAGGCAGTAGTTATACGAGATCGAGGGCTGCAGCTTGACCTTATGGAACAAGCTCAGGCGCATGCGCCGTTTAATGTTGCGCATATTGGTCGACAGCATGAGCAGCCAGAACGAGCATTGAAGCGCATGGCGCAGCCAGACATGTTTGCGCGGCAGCTCGGGTGTCAGACGGACCGTATTTCTGGCGTCAACCGCCCGAACTGAGATAGGTCAACATACAAGAACGATGCAGAGAAAGAAGCATAGTGCGTGCATTGGAATCGACTTGGACTGTAGAAGAGCATGGTATAGCACATATACGATCGAGCCGTCTGGAATAGGTAGGTATCGCCATAATCCGTATATACAAACCTATCTGATAGCACGAGAACGCCTGCTTGCTCGAATTTTCTCGGCTCCGTAGCTCCGTCTGGTAGTAGAAGAAGGGGCCGATGAGCGCCGTGAGCATCTTCTCACGGCGAGTGAAGTGGCCGTGTTCATTCCATACGAGGAGAATGACGACACAATTAGAAACATTGTTCTTGCCGAGCGCCGACCAGACGGCGCCGTCAACAGCCGGCATCAATGGAGATCATGGCTTCCATTAGGGTATACAACTCATTGACAATCGGGAACAAGGCCGTACCCGTACACAGCTAAGTCTGCGGATGTACAATGCGGCCTATATCTTACATCCACGTCCTAACCAAACCTTAGTCCCGTTTGCCTTTGGCCGCCTTTTCCAACAGGTGGCGGCCCACCACGACTTTCACGTCGTCACGAATCCGGCCCGGGACAAGCTGCTTATGCAGTTTGCCGTGTCGAGCGCCAAGATGCCCCCAGTCTCCGTGTCCGGACCTCGATGCAATCAATCGGTGTAGTGTTTGTCTGGGGAGATGTAGCTCAGGCGGGGCATGTGACTTTTGCTATCGTGAAGCCAAGTTTCTGGTACCATTTGAGTTTTCGTACTTCCTGTTCCCGCCCCTTTGTGAACTGTTATTGACAGAAGCACCTTTTTCTGTAAGTCGGTTTGTTTCCTCGTTGCCTTCGGTGCCATGGTGTCCGGGTACCTAGCGAACCTGGAGAATCGAAGGTGGTGGCACAGACTTGGAAGTCAACGAATGCGCTTTCAGAGGCCTCTCCCTTCAGTCCTTGGAGGACCGCTGTGTTGTCAAGGCAGACGTGGGTGAGCCATGCCCAGCAGATGCGTAGGGCGTGCAAGTTTTAGGCCGTTGAGCGTCCCTTCCGCTTCGAGGTCAAAACGCTTCCGCCAGGCCTAGTCGTCCTTTAGGATAGTCCCTCCGGGCGGAATAAACCATCCATTGTGCAGAAGGGGTCACAAACTTATCCTTCCGTAGCCTTGATATCATCAATAGCCTTGTCAAATGCTCTGATGATTGGCCCATAGAGTGTCTCTGGATCCTTCGGTGTCCCGACGAAGAGCCCGTCTCTATAAGGGAATAAGATACCCCGTAACTTTCTGCAAAGAGGCTTGACGCAGTCGAATTGCGGTTGTGGAAACTCTTCCAGAATATCCTCAAACCCATCAACGCCCATATCTCCTCGTTTGGCATGCGCAATTTCTCGGTAGCTGCCAGTATACCATCTTGTTATCAAAGCGTCATTCGGCCACTTTCTACCCCAGCCACGCCGCGCGCACTGCCAAACCAATACGTAGAGGAATGATTCAAGATCATGGCGGTAGGTGTGAGAAATTCCAAGCAGTACCTCGACTGCCATGAACTCCATCGTGCCTGTGCGACATCGCGCGCCGCTGCGCCCGCTGCCTAGCTCTTTGGCAAGGTCTAGATCGATTAGCATACCCACATGGCCCGTCGTTTTGCGGTCGGTTATAATAATATTATTCTCGGAAATATCCCGATGCAGGATGTTGCCTTTGAGGTATAGGGACTTATGAGCCTTGATAGCGTCGCGGAGCGCCTCCAGGAGCTCCGATATCTTTTCGTACGTATAAATTGCTCGGCCTGCCGGGGATATTACCAGACATCGAAAGACTCGATTATCATAGGGTCCATTATTATGAGCCAGTAGACTCGTCCCTTGAGCTTCCTCCACATCGTAAGTAACCTCGTTTTGCCTTTGGCTCGACCTTTGGCTATTGGACCTTGATCGCTTAGAGGCTTTCCGGCCGACATCAACCGACTTGCGCTTTCTTAACGGCCTGTCAGAGCAGGACTGCAGAAAAGTTGATGCAGTGCTTGGAAGACCCCGGAATGAGTAAGGCTTCGCAAATGTTAAGCCTGAGCGCATCTCGTTGATACTAGTTATGCGGCGATGGCCGATCAACTCAGCAATGCCCTCGACCTCTCTCTCACGGGCCAGTCTGAGAAGGTCTGCCTCTGGCTTTCGCCTGTCGGACGTCCACGAAAACTTGGTGACATAGCTCCAATCCTCAGACCCCGGAGACTTGGTGAGATAGCAAGACGTCCCACGGCAGACGATTGCCCGTTGACGGGTGAAAGGCTGCGACTCCAACTGCAAAGTCTTACCCGAGGGCTCGTCCTGCTCGATGCGTATCAGGCGACCGTCGCCATCCCGCTCTGTAAACGTGTCCAAGCCTAGTTCCTCGTCGTTCATCATTGTATAGCCAGCGATTACCTGTATGAACCGTTCGGGATTCTTATGGATATCGAACGCGCCAGGACTATAACATCCCGAGCGGTCGAATATCCAAACCTCCATCTCGCGCCCACAAATTGTAAACGCGTGAATGTATCGACGCGTCGGCTGGCAGGAGAAAATATCCCGCACGTATCGGCCGAGCTGGAGAAGAGTTACCTTTTTATTGTTGCTAGACGCCTTAAGTTCACCGATAACTTCGACATCCTTCCAGTCGTGCGCGGCGCCTGGCATCTGCTCATTCTTTCGCTTAATAAAGAGATCGATTTGTCGCTGAGCTTCGGCACCGATAAGGTCCTTCGGGTTCGTGGTTGAGTAATAACCGCGTCGTTCCTTAGAGAGGAAGTCGTCTTGGAATTGGAACCACCAGTCAAGAACCTTAACCTGTACGGGCGGGTCAGGAAGATCGGTCCACGTGCCATCGACGTGCCGATCCTTCGTCGCCTTATAGACGTCTAAGGCACGACGCGTCCAGTTTTTCCCCTCGAAGTATTTCTCAAAGAACCCTTCCACGTCGCGATATGTGCAAATTTTTATCTCCTCAAAGACCTTTCTTTCCACTAGCTCACGTGTCTGTTCGGCACCTTGCTGGGAAGCAGAGGAGTGGGTAATGGGTGTACTATCGAACGTGGCTGGGATGCTTGCAGGAGGCGTTACTCGGACGAGCGTGGTTATGAGATCGAGTACGGCGCTCCATATCTCAACATCGGACGTCTTCTGCAGGAGGAGTCTCACAATCGGGCGGTAGTAGCTGTAGGTAAAGTCTCCTTTTCGAATGCGTGCGAACAAAACGGCCAGTTCAGAAGCCACATCTCGACCGCTAGTCCTTGATAGAAGACGAAAAGCTATCTTTGTTCCCATTATAGTTAAAAGGAGACGTGATATAGTATCTTGACGGTCTCGCGCCGAATCGTTGGCATCGTTATGCAGATCGGAGATCGAGGAGTAGGACTGCTCTGCATCCTGAAGTGGCTTCCTTAGATGGTCCAGAGAGCTGCCCAAAGGATCGCGAGCGATCATTTCGCGATCGTGTTCCGATAACGTGGCCATTTAACCTGGCGAAAGGTGAAAGGCGCGATAACGCTAAACGAGATGGTTAACGGGTATATTAGATACCTACAAGCAAAGTAGGATCTCATGGGGAAGAAGCGCAAATGCTGATTCGGGATGGGCTGGCAATAGCCGGACAGCTTTTGAAAGCGCGCAGACCAGCAAGGTAAGGGAGAACGTGGAACGTGTATGTTTTGCATGGCGCTGGTGAGCCGGTATTTATCCGGTAATGTGACCAGCCTTATCGGTACAAAGGTTTTGCCGAAACCCGATAAACTAAAGTCGCGACCCATTTCCCGTCATCACGCGCGCACAGAAACAAAGCCGTGCGACGCTCGAAGTCAGGGGAATGGGAAAGTCTTGCGCAGCCCTTCGCCTGCTCCTTACTAAGTTGTAAAACCGCACCCGCTTATGCCCTCGCTTAGTGACGCGGATCCGTGCCTGAACTATTGCTTTGTAACGGAACCCGAAAAACCTGGGAAATGCTTATAAGAAGAGGGAAGCTGATTTCTATATCAACCCTTTCATCTTATCTGCCCGTGGCCCCTTTTCGGTGGAAATCGTCGGATATAGTGACTTGAAAGGACAGCCGAAGTTCTAGCTGGCTTGTTTTGACGGGTAGCTTCTGCTGCGTGAATTGTCATAACTAGACTCCGAGAAACGATTACCGCAAGAGCAAGGATCTTTGCTCGCATCTGCATACTGTGGTGGGAGCAAGGGAAATATTGATCTCGGCCGGGGCTACCTCAGAATGAAAAGGGGAAGGCCGGAAAGGGGGTGGTGCATAATAACTACGGAGGGGCGGGAAAAGAGGTAATCTCCCTAACACGTACTTCTCCGCGTATTAGGATAAGAATATGGATGGAATATAGCGATTATCACAGTCTATGGGTTATAAGATAACGAAGTAGGCATAAGATATAAAGGGCTGGATACTCGTGCGTTTTCTGTCTAAAAGGTAAAGTTGCTCTCTTATATAGTAAACTGTATCCCGTATAAAAACGGAGACCCTCCATTGGTAAGTGGAGTTAACTATATACCGTAAATGAGCGTCTGAACTTAATATGCTCTATCTAATATATGTAAGCCGAGACATTGTATTCTACACAGTTTCTAGGCTCTTCTAGCCCTGATAAATCATGAGGCACTGCAGGCGAGACTAAATCCATTCCAGTGTTTTGCCGCAAAATAACTGCAATACGAGATAGCTATCCCTCTCTACCTCGGATCGAACTGTTCTAAGCGCTATAACGTAAGGATATTTACCGTCTGTCCTTCCGAATGCAAGGAACCACGGATACGCCTCGCGAACAGCGATTAAGGGGCCTAGAGAGTCTAGTTTTACTTGCCTAATACTTCCCCGACGACCGTCCGAGAAAAGCAGGAGCTTGCCGGCAATGACTGTAACGTCCGTTATAAGATAGGGGATAATTTCCGCTAAGCCTTCCAGGCGATGCGAAGAGAAATAAAATCCTCCATAGCGACGTATACTCTGTTGGAAGACGGCTAAGGGCATAAGAAGGTAGGATTCCCCACCGTTGGGATGTCACTCGCGAGGGCTAGAGCGCTGACACTATCGGCTGAGTCTTAGAAGAAAATGCGACTAGTTTGTCGACTGAGTCGTTCGACCAACGTAAATAGCCCGCGGGGCGATAACTGCTTTGGATAGGCCCCTGCGATAAAAGTTCGACCCTTGTTCGTTTTGAACTTGATTCGCTTGTCGTTAGCTCTGCAATTCTGACAATAACAATATTGCTCACTTGCCGCAACTGCCCTTTCTCGTGTAACCTAAGCCTTGCGTCGCCAAGTTTCTGTAATTATCTTATTATAATCTATCGGCATATACAACTAATAGGTATAGGGAGCTGACTTGTAAAATAACAAGTCTTTACCAGCTGTATAGGCATGAAATTGCGCTATGCCGCTCTCCTAAAGCAAAGAGTAACCATTTATAGACGGGTCGTTGCATTTGAAAGAACCTGTTCGAGCAGGAACCGGCTTATAGTAAACATTAGCGAAATAGTGAGATCGGACGTAGTTGGGTTTAGGGACATTCTATGCAATCGATCCTTGCTGCCCGCTTATTAATCGACGAAGTCTGATACCCTAGCGAGAGTAAGCTAAGGTATTGCAAGTCTTGCAGAGCGACTTACGTCCGATACCATATCAATTGTCCGCTCTCGACCACCAAAACGGATTGTTCGCCACTATGTCCCGGAAACATCTGCGACAGCCAGAGAGTCGGGAGAGTCGGTGAGTATCAACTTAATGATTCCTAGATGATTTTCTGCCACGAGCAGAGACTTTGAATTATTGACTTTTTATGATGATATCAGCTACATACCCTGCTCGCTGCGAGCGTTTGGCAGCGATGAAATGTATTGGATGCCCTCAAAGTCGACGAAGCCACACCATATGCTCTCGACCGTGGTAATAGGACCACATTATGTCCGACCAGGAGATCACAAACTCCTAGCATTGGCCACTGAATAGTGCTGTCGGAGTTCGTCTGCTACGAGGCGCCAGAGCTCTGGGGCTAGATTGAACCCCTGGTAACCGTAAAACTCCGAAAGGTGCAGTATTAGGTAATCACGGATCCAGTAACGACGTCGACTCTCTTCGTGTTTGGTGGGAGTAAAACAGTACTTTGTCGCCTGAACCACCCCTAGTGCGCAACTCGAGTCGACCGGTTGAAGGCAATGGGGATGAAAACTATGGTTAAGGCGTGGACAGTCGAGATTTTTCACAGACGAGATAGTCGGGTGACTGTCCCATGCGCATGTGTTGCCATGAACCTCGTAGGTCTTATGACGACTAAGATGTCAGCTACAGCTGGGTATTGCGTGCGGAGGAAGCAGACTTATGTCAACTTGATCCCCCTTAGCAATTTCGAATTGGCAAAGAACACATCGAGGTATAATGCAGCTCGGTTAGGACATGATTCGTATCGTGAGTGGGTGAGATGAATGCGAGGACGTCCCGGCTTGAGTGAATTTAAATTGCCGAAGGCGCGGGGGCTCTCACTTGTCCGCGTCCTCTTCACTTAAGCGACAGAATTGGGCGGGTGCTCAATAAACTATAAACGTCCGTGGAAAGGAGATTAGACTATATTTTCTCTAACTAAGGGTAAGTATGCCCTTTTTAACTGGAACGTAAACCCAGGCCACGGATTGCTCCTTCATGGGCCATAGAGTGTTAAAGGTACTCTGCGTCAAGGGGGCGTTAGATATGTGGCTATGAATAGCCAATGTTGCGCCGAACAAGACGAAGAATACAATGGCAGTGCAATCATGCAATAGAATAGTGCGCAGATAACACGGCGCAATGTTGTGAGTTGGGTCAAGTTGGCATTTCTGTAAGGACGGCGGAGAGGGTGTGTCCTAAATGTGAAAGCCCCTAGAGCCATGAAACAGGAAAAGACGAGCACGTTGGAGCTAACGGCGTTAGTTGAAAAGATTGCAGACTCAGTACGAGACCTATACCCGAAACTCGATATAGACGCCGTTAAACGACTTAGCTGCCTCAATGATATAAGCAAGAGAGTCGGACCGGTCGACGCTATATGTATGTTTACGCGCTTTCGCTAGTATTCTTTCGATGCGCTGGAGTCCGTACGAATCAATCGTAAAACGTACGAGACTCTCGTCTATGCTATTACAGATAGCCTCGGCTACTATGGGGAGCTCACCACGCTGGCAGTGCTGAACGCTATTAAAGCGGATAGTTAGAGTTTGTTAGTCGTGAGCCGCAGACAAGGTACGAGCAAGCTCTAAAGCTGAGATATAGCGCCATAGCGGACTTTTATAGCACTATTAGTAGATTATTCCGGCTAGCTCTAGTAGAAGTCGCCGAAGCTAGGGCAGGTGCCAGGCCGCTGCAGCGTGCGATAGGCCTACCGACACGTTTATAATCAGGGGCAGGTGGAGGACCGGGGCTCGGTGCCAGGGGCTTCTCTATGTCGCTGCTATCCAGAGTCTAGCTAGACTGCCCTTTGCACTAAGTGTTCTACTCTGCGCTCGGAATACTAATAAGTAGCCGATATGCAGAGTAGCGCTCTCGGGAGCCGACGCGCACTCGCGACAGTATGAATAGCGATAAAAGATCCATAAATGCCCATGCGAAACTATCGCAATAAGCCGTTTCTAAGAAGGCACCCGCTCGATAGGCTGCACATAGCTTCTGTCATAATGTGGTTTGTCCCGGCAACTTATGAGTCCGCAGCTAGTCTTGAAAATCCTTGAGGATAACATAGCAAGAATGTTCTCGTATTTTGCACGTAATGTCTTTTTCTTTCTAGAGAGCTCTGTCCCGGCCCCTTTGGCAAGCAGCAATGCCTACTCTCTTTCGCGGTTATCAGCGAGAGGGGAGTTAGCAAGTCGACTCTTATTAGGGCTCTTGCGGGCGAGGAGCCGGATTGAACAGTGGGAGACCCCCCCCCCCCCCCCC